>JARJDS010029272.1:0-62805 GCA_030264155.1 Atheta pasadenae | reverse complement strand
TAAAGATTTTTTTCTCTGTGATGAATAATTTTTTTTTTATAAACAATTTTACGTCGAAATTTTGGTGTAAAATCAATTTTTTTTTTAGAAGCCGCCATTATGTCAATTTTTTTTATTTTGCTTATTCCTTCGATTAATTACTAGATATAACATTACTTTAACAAAATCTGTTTTGGTTTCGAATATCAGATGAACCAATTCAGAGATATAGTGGATAAAGCAAAACTTGTTTTTTGAGTAAAGCTCCAGGAGATCAGCTGTAGCTCTTTTCCAAATAAATATTTTTACTAGTACTAAATTTTAAAATACAATTAAAGGATACCGTAATATGTGTAGAAAATGTTTGGATCAATAAATTCAAAAGTTTACCCAGAAAAAATTTTCGAAAATTCACTATTTTTCGGCCTTCTAACTGTATATAAACCCTTAAATGTTTAAAATAAATCAAAGTGTTAATTAATAAATACTTAATAAAACTAATTAAAACCAATAAAACCTATTTGTAGTGGTCTTGCATGGTCCTCCCACCGTAGTTTGTAATTTTGATTTTAATATAAATTTATTCAACAAAATTATAAACTCAATATTAGTTTTTGATAATAACATTTGTTAAACGATGTACGTGGAAACTTACACATTGACATAAAGCAATCAAGGTTTACATGCGGGTTGATAGATTTTTGTTCGAAACGTATGTTATGCAATGCGCATCGACAATATTTTGATTGGTGTAATTAAAATCGTATTTTTCCCATAGCTGCGCTGCATATTATAGGCGTCGGGCACGCCATATCCGGTCAGTGGTGGCATCCCCGCGAGCGACGCGTATAGATTCGGTGGATGGACACTTTTAATCCGATTCAATTTACATCAATAAATTACCAAAACGAACGCGTCGCAACAACGCGCGTTCCAATACCAAACGCAAACGAAGCAGAATTTATTTATGTAATGACGCTAACTGCACATTATTTCGTGTTCCCAACATACGCTAGCAACACACAGAGATGTATTAAAAAAAATTGTAAACACTGAAATAACGCGTCTGTTATTTATTTTCATTGTAATGAAATTTACGAAATAAGTTTAATACAGTTCTGTTTGTTTCTGTTTTAAATGTCATGTGTGCAAAATTGTGAAGCGGATGCCAAAATAATATTAACAATTATGATGGAACTGACGCAAAATATACGTAGGACAAACATTTTTTTGTGTCAAATTTATGCTCTAAACCAAACAAAACACGTAAATAAACATCAGGAAATGTAAAATTGAGAATGGAATAATATTTCTTCTAAATATTTATTAAACCGGGCAGTGGACAAACACAGTAAAGATCAACTAAAAAGCGTAGAAAGTACTTAATAAATAAACAAATCAATATTATCTACTGAGTGTGTTAGAACTAACAAAAACACAAATAAATATTTTGTTGATTTAATGAAACTAAAATAAAAAATATGACATTTTTGACATTAAGCTTTACAAATTGAGTAGAATCAAAATATTTTATATATAAATTTACTTGGCGGATTTAACTCTCAAGTTTAAGGGTTGAAATATATGGGCAAGACTAAAATATCAAGAGATTTACAACAAAAAATGATGATATTAACATTTACTTTACCTTAAATTTATTTTCTTCAAAACAAAGATTTTAATTTATAATTATGCTCACAAATGTAGGTTTTTTTTGTAAATTTTTTGAATGGTAGCTATGAGTAAGCCTGTTTCTCATGCCTTTGTTCAAAGGGCAAGCCTAATTGATCACGATCGAGTGCACAACGCCCAATCGTCAAACGGGTATTGACATTCCGTGCGGCTGAGGCGATGGAAATCGAACTAGTCGCGCGGCATTCTAATTGCAAAATTTCCTTCGACTCGTTGGAGGCCGCTCTGATCGCGATCGCTCAGCCGGAAGTCTGATTTTAATGTAATCAGAACCTGTTGAGCGCAAGGCTTCAACTCGCATCTTTTACAAAGGCATTGACTCAGAGACGTCGGCGTCGTGTTGGCTTGGCGCATCCCAAACGAAATGATTGCATAAATATTTATCCAGTGCCGTAATGCAAAGCTGTAAATAAACGACTAATGTCTCAACCTTGTTCTAGGTCAATAATTTAAATATTATGTAAAAACTTATATAAATACTTAATAATTTAAAAAACATTTTATTTTTACAACGGTTGTGTAATGTTGAAAATTGTGAAACGGGCATGGATTTACTGTTTTCATTCCAACCATCCAGATTATGTAATTATTTACATTCCAATGGGAGGGAAGTAATCTTCCGCGTTTGGCAAGCAATTGAATGTCTAGAAACCGATCGGCTATATAAATGTTTCCTTTTGATCATCGCGCCTTTTTCCAATCACCGTGTACGCTGCACGATCAGTTTTGAAGCGTGGTGAAGGCGCCGGGTATACTAGCGTATTTGCTTGAGTCAGGCGTTTTTTGGTAACATCGTTCTATCCCGAAACTTGAAATAAAATTCCAAATAATTATTTGTCAAATGCGTGATTTGGGATGTTAACTTTCAAGTCATCTTGTACTTTGTGCTTTTAAGCTTTGCTTTCAACACATAATTCGAATTTAATTGTGTAAATATTTAAAAATTGCAAAAAATATCATTATTAAATGGTTATAAATTGTTTATTATGTGGGATTTATTGGTATGTAGTATAAAATATTGAAGTTTGTTGATTTACTAGTTATGATGAAAAAGCTCGAAGCAGAACTCACGCTCAGATAAAATAAACGACCTGTGAGACTTGCATTGGTATTCAATCCTTGCATCTGTTCGTGTCGACGACGCGACACGACGAAACGTCGAAACACCTCCGGGGAAGAAAACAAACACGCAAGCCACCACCAGAATTCATATACACGTAGGAGCAGTACACGTCCCGACGTCTCACCGTCACCCTCGCGGCGTACAATCATAAATAGTGTCGGACAAACACGACACGAACAAGCAGCCTGGCACATTTCTTTTCTGATATTTCGATCCGCGACATTGTTGACGAAAGCTTCACATCATCATCACAAGAAAAAAACAATACAACAAAAGTCAAACCAAAAAATTTCATTAAAATCAAGCATACATGTTTTCATTTTGGTATGTATGCAACAAAATTCAAAAGTAAATATTAATTATAAATTTACTTTGAATATTAATCTACCATTTTATGAAATTTTTTATTATTATTTTTTTATATTATTTTCAAACATATTTAATAATAAAAAAAATTATATATTTTTCTTATCAATATTTTTCCTTTAAGTGAAAAAAAAATAACATGATTTACATAGTCCTTGTCAGTCGTGCTTGTGGGTTAGGTTATGAGTAACGATGTTTAAACACGGAATTGATTTATATGGTTATAAATTTCAAAATTCATCTTTATTATGTCGTGTCGTCGTCAAAAAACAACCTCCTTACAGTAGAAATTTACCAGTTTTCAACATACCAATAAGCAAATTTATCACAATCTTCAACCACCAAGAAATTCCCGTGTGTAAACACAAACATCGCAATTTCTTCCCGGCGCCTTCACCATCATTGCGTTGATTATTTTGCTAATACGCATAATTTCTACATTTACTTTCAGATTTTTTTCAAATAAATTATTTTTTTCTAATGTAAGGGAGACGGAGTACGGTTGAAACACATACAATCGGTTGAAACTGTTTTTATTATTATTCTTACTGTGTACCGTTTTATTTACAAAAATGGGTTTGGACAGTTGTAACAGTTTATTTATATAATTTTATTGAATTTTATTAAACTAAGTTAAAAGGCAACATATAAGAATGATTTAATATAAAATAAAATAAAATACTGTTGTGATTTCATAGTGAAAATTCAAAATATCAAATAAAATCATTGTATTACGTAGAAACCTCTATGGAATAGATTTAAGAAGAATACAAAAGACTCTGAAAGAAATTAGATGTGATGCTCCGATGAATGCAAGCGAAGAAACTTGTTCGATTTACCTAAGGAGTTGAGTTAGTCGAGCATAGCGTTGCTGGATATCGTCCAGTGATCAGCGATACGTATCAATGGCTACGATGGCAATACACCTAGCACCCAATTTCCGCTCGATTTTCTCTCTTACCTTACACATTTTCGTTTTATTTTCTGCTTTCTATCATCAAGGATATAATTGGAAATTCTAGCATTTGTTTCTAAACTAAAAAAATAAAGTTGCTTAACGAAAATCATATTTATTTTTAGTTGAAACAATATTTTCATAGTTTAATTTGAGTTGTTATGAAGCTCGTTCGGTTGTTGTGCTGAAAATAAAGATGAAAGTAAAGTCTTTTGTCGAATATAATTCGACGAATATTGTCCGAAGAGACAAGTTGAGAACAACTCAACGCTCGACGGTGGGCAGCTGGAAAAGCGCAAACTTCGATAACAAATTTATTTGCACGCGATGAGTCTCTAAATAGAAAAGTTTGTTAGCTTTATATTCAGCTAACCGAGTTTACCTAAGTTTCATTTAGTAATGAACGCCGACTTCTTATTTAATTACTTTGCTGAAACATGGCGCGAGCGAAAAAACTGCGAAAAACTACTTTTATCATTTTTCAACATCATCAACACTTCAACTCGAGCATCCAATAAGCAACTGGATGCTTATGCGAGAGAAAGTAATCATTAAAAGTAAATGTACACATAGCAGGAGATTTGTTTTTAATGATAAAAGAATTTAAGCCTTTGGGTGAGAGTATTTAAATTTTTGTATTCTAAAATGTTCGCCTGTTACCACAGCTTGTGAAAATCTGGCGAGTGGAATGTGTGTGTATACACATCGCAAACCAAACATTGCGGCCGTGAGCAAAACCAACACGCCGAACGGAGAGTGTGGAAGAAACGTGCCGAACGCATGACCCGTACGCTCATTATGTATACTTTGACCTCGGCTACAAACACACAGTCGACTCTCTCACCCCTAAACACACTCCCCACGCCGAGGGCATTAAGCATGTAGGAGTATCTATTGATGTTGAGTATTAGCTGCTATGCCTGTTTGGGCTACGCGATGTGTTCCTGTGTTCCAGTCAGGAACGCGTGTATGTATGTGCAGGAAAAGGAGCAAGCAGTTTAAGCTGCTTTGTTACCTCTCGTACGCTGATTTCGGATTTACACACCATAAATTTTTGATTCTCGACCTTATCAGCTACTGTATCTTGGCGATATACAGTGGTAAACTTTTATTAACGCAAGCTAGGAAAACTTTTTCGAAATTCCTGCAAAACTTTTAGTCCCGTGTACATTTCCTGCATTCTTGAATAATTTTAATATAAAACTTTCTATATTAATGTACATAGTTTTTAAGTTAAAACATATTATGAGCCGAATATGCATTTAATTATAATTAACTCAATAAAGTTACACAGTTGTAAATAATAATCATCAAAAACGGATTTAAAATTAATTGTTTACAAAATTAATTGTTTTGTTGGTGGAAAAAGATAATATTTTAACATTTTTAATACATCGTATTGTTTCCTTTATTAATTTGACATAATAGACGCATTCAGACATTGTGAGCCCGACAAAAGTGCTATGATTCGTGAAGCGCTTAGCCACGCCCATAGTTCTAAGAACAATGTAATAGGCTCGCGCTACTACGCACTTAACTACGTCACTACATGACTCACGAATGCAAACGTTTCTAATTCTACGTTTCTAGAAATTTTAAAATTATGTTAAATTTTGTAAAAACGTAGAACATAATTAAAAATTTATAATGAGTGCAAAGTTTAATAGTAATTTATTTCATATTATATTAATTAATATTTCAATATAAATGTTGAACCCTCGATGTACAGGTAAGGCGCTTTTAAAACTTTCGAAAATTAAACCAACTAAAGTCTAGACTGTAGTCTCTAGTGCAGTTCTCTCTGTTATGCCACAAAGCGTTAAACTTTTTTTAATTATTTAGTTTCGGAGTAAATTAAAATACAAACTAAAACACTAATTAACATTATAAATAATGTAAGCTCAAATGTAAGCTGCAATGCCCAGATAAAACAGTATTTGCAAAAAATTTGATAATTAGATTCAATTAGAAACTATATCTAAAAGTTTAAAGTTTTAATTTTATAGTTTATTTTTCCGTTATGTAAAAGTTTAAAATTCTATAATTTTAATAAGCAATTATGATCCATTTGTCGGCACCAATTAATTTCGTTTCGCTTTATAGCTTTGCTGACTGGCTTGATTCGATTAATTACTTTTCGCTGGTTCTTATTTCAGAGCATAAGCCCGCCGGAGCACGTTCTCCATATGCCAATCAACGCTCATTGCCGGGTGTGTGGTTCTCACTCAATTAAATCGTAATGGTTGCCATGCGCCGCACAATAATTTCGCGCGTGGAAGTAACGCGCTTTTAAGGCTCGTTTGTGAGCATTGTCGACGCGTAACAACGACGGCAATGCACGTCGAACGCACGAACGCTTCATTGATCGAAAATAATGGACGTCGTAAAATGTGGACGAAGTGTCTTTTTTAATGGGAGTTTAAAGACAGCAGGGAACGACGTTGACGTTATACTTATGAAGGATTGCCAAGCATCCTGCAAAGCTTTAAATTACATCACAGATTGAACCACATGAATACACGACAAATAAAAATTTGTCAGAAAATTCTTATTTAAAATGAAATTCTTTGATAATATTTACTTCATTGTTTAAAATCAAATAATCATGTTTCTCAGTGGCTTAAAATAAAATAAAAAGAAGCAGCTGCCAAAGCGTGAAGGAATATTCAGACTCATGAAATTGAATTTAAATTTTTGTTCGTTTTTTACAATCTTCTTTCAGCGCGCGAATTCCCTCGCACCACACTCACACAAAAACAAAGTAATGCAATGTTACAATCTTGTGCACTATAATCGAAAACATGGCTTCTCCGCGCATTGTCGCTGAGCACGAACGCGCAAAGATGTGCCGAAGAAGTGTGCGCCGGGCGGCAGCGGAAGAAATTCTCCAAGGCATATTGCTTAGTATTTATTGTATGCATATACATATTCCCGCATTATCAGATTATCCTGCTGGATACTTTCCGTGCAGAATCCATTACCCTGCGCCATTTCCCTTTTTCATTTTCATTTTCGCGCCTTTTGTGCCGCGCATTGACTTGTCAGGGGAGCCGGCGGCGCTGTGCTGCTTCTACTTCTGCAGCCGCCGTCAACGTGTTCTGTTCTATTTTACACATAAAAGGATAAAACGCGGCCGCGACCGGAGGCGGCGCAGGTCGCAACAAAAAAAACATACACAACAAGATAATAGTCGCGTATGTGCGCACACTGGGCGCGTATTTGGCGTGTCGTCGTTGAAGAATGACATGCAAAACGTCGTAAAATCGAATGGTTATGTCTTAACTTCGCATTCAACACCCCCCGACGACCAACGACCAACAACCGACGACATAAGATGTGAAACATTTTCCTTCAAATTGCATGGCCCTAAACACTTGATAGCTTTTCCTTTGAGCAATGTGTAATGTGTGTGAAAATTTTTTTTCACATATCACATATTTAACATTAAAAATATGATTTAATTCATTTATTTTTCAGAAATTATTTTTTATATTTTTTGTTGAGCAAAATCCAATTTTACTGAAAACTATCCGTTGATTTTGTTTTTTGATCTAAAAAAAAGTAAACGCAATATGCCTCTGGAATTGTGTACGTTATCCCTACAGATTCGCTCCGGCCGACGCGCACGTCACTTCCTTAACTCATAAAACAATACCAAAGTCGATCCGAGCACGTCCGCCATCCCGACTACAACTACAACTGTCTTCTGTTTCTCCGCCTCGTCATTGTCTATGTCTCTATGTCAGCGCAAGAAAAGCTCGGACACATTTTGTTGGGTTTGCAAGCTATGAAGCACACACACAAATCGACACGTTTGGTGCGAGAGCACCATTGGACTTGGCCCACACCCCTAGAAAGTATAAGGTTGAGGTTCGAATTGAGTCGAAATTGTGTCGGTTGGTGTGCGGTTGTGTCCTGCCGATGTTGTTAGTGCCGTAGAAGGCTCCACTTAACTGCTTACTGCATTGGCGCGTAGACCCGAGTTAAGAGGTCATCGTCGGCCTACAACCGCTGCCGT
Source organism: Atheta pasadenae (assembly GCA_030264155.1). Classification (NCBI taxonomy): domain Eukaryota; kingdom Metazoa; phylum Arthropoda; class Insecta; order Coleoptera; family Staphylinidae; genus Atheta; species Atheta pasadenae. The sequence goes on along the minus strand of JARJDS010029272.1, from coordinate 54,672 downwards.
CATACCAGCGTAAACGTAGATTGCCGTCTAGTTCAAGACTGCCATAACGAGACGTACTTCCTAAGTTGTTTCAATGACAACGATTTTTAGAGATATCATGCCTGGCCATCAGGACCATCAAATTGTGCTATAAGTGAGATCTCAACGCTAGCTTGGAATCTTCATTCAGAAGCTACGCAGATATAGGTTTGTATAGAAAGAAGAAGGTTTTTGGCGTGTGCTGTTTCGGATTTTTTATGTATATGCGCCGGAAAATCGGAGCTTTTCATAACGACCTAATGGCTTTTGAATGGCTTAACATTCTGCGCATACGTAGTATTTTTTCCTTGAATCTGATGCCTTTATAAGTTCGGCGGCGGTAGCGTCGACATGCTGGAAACTGAAACGAAACGAGCGGCAAAATCTTGTCGAGCGAGAAAAGAGCGTGGAAAGAGCAGAGACGATGGCGGTCGTGGCCGCCTGCAGCCGCGGATTAGATTCATAGCAAAACGTGGATGACTTTCCAGCACAAAGTCCTAGAAAACGACGGTAGCAATAGACATTTGTTTGCCGATTCCGTGCCGCTTGTTATGTTCATCCGCCGTCATAAATATAGCGCCCGCAATGTCGCACGCCCGACTAAGTACGTACAATTCGATACAGACCTTTCTTTGCTACAGACCGCCGCCGTCGTTGGAAAAAAGAACCCCGGCAACAAAAACAAATCGCCCGGATTTGCCGCCCTGGCACAATCGCGTCTATCTCCGCGATTCGCGGAATTAAAAGACGGATTGAGTTATTACACTTTCGGGCGGACTCTAATCAGTTAAAGAAAACCGATATCTCTTAGCAACTTGGTGCGCTTAATTTATTCTTCGAAAGTTTTCCATTCCCAACAACGACGTCGGCGGCTACGGTCGTGGGCGGCTAATGTAAAATCTACTGCGGATCGAGCCCGGCTTACCGAGCCAAGAACGGGAAACAAGAACAAAGGGGAAATTGGAGAGTTAGGCTTGATAAAAACAAGAGTAAAAGTTGTAACACTTTTGCCGTTCCAATTAATTCATGTGAATGTCTTGTTAAGTTAAATCGATCTTACAACTTTACCAAACAAGGGGATCTAAAATGTTGACAGCCAAAACAATGATTTTTAACTGATTTTTTTCACCCTCATTACTTAAGCTTATATTGTCTTGTTATTAAAAACAATATTCTATAATAATTTGTGTTCGTCACAACAAAACAATAATTAACGTAATTGAACAAACAACTAGTTACGCGTTATTTACAAATAAACAAACATACCCATTGTTTATTTTAATCTAATTTAATTAAATCGAAAATTTTAAGTAATTAGTGACAAAATTAAATTTATTCAAAATATAGAAAACTTTCAAATGTAAAATGTTGTTACAAACACAATAAAAACATGGATTTAAAGCGTAGTTTTGTAGATTTTGCAACAATACAACAACATACCCCGCATTGTCACAATTTGTCTACAAATATGCGTACACAAGTATAAATATAAACAATGGATGTTAGTTATATCGCATGGTTACCGAGCTTTGCATACCCACGCGTACCCTCGCGAAAGGAAATGTGGAAAACGAGTCAAAGTTATGGAATTTGCCACGAGTGGGTTGAGGCCGTCGCTTCATTCTCGACGTCAACACAATAATCGTAATTTTCCGTCACACAACATCCGGCCCCAACACGGCCGCCGTTCTCGACACAATGAGACACGATCGTAAAACGATCTCGAATAACTTACACCACGTCGCCGTTTATGAGTTTTTCATATTGTTCCAATAGAGCTTTCCCGCGCACGACACATAAGGCGCGAGACACAATCGGCAACGTTCAGGAGACGCGCGTAAAATCCTGCTGGAAAAGTTGGCCGACCGGCCAAATTAGCAATCTTTGTCTGGCTGCCATCTTTGCGCGCGCCAACCGTTGGCGAACAAGTGGAACGGAAGCGCCACCAACGTACGAAGAATGAAAAGGATCGCACGATGGAAATGATTTACGACGCGTTGCCATCGACTTGTGCCAAACAAACTACACTTTAATCTATCATACAAAACCCGGAAACGTAACATCTAAAAACGTGCGATTTATGTGTTTTTGAATTCGAAAAATTCAATCCGCCGACGAGTCAAAGCAAATCAAAACTTAAAACACCAGCGCTGGTTTTAGTTCAGCAAGAAAGAAAAACTTTTATCTTAAGTAATTGAAATCGTATCGGATGTGAGGAAAGAAGTGTACGAGTATCTTATTTGCTCCCACGGTGAAGAATAAACTTCAACGTGAGTGTAGCAAATTTGCAAAAATCAGTTCGTTCGCTTTTTCATTATTCATTTCCCGTTGCGCGCGAGCTTGTGCTTCCAACGTGAGCGAAAAATAATGCGGTATGCGGTGGTGGTGGCGATGGTGTGTTGGCGGAAGAAGAAGCAATGTCGGCAGCATTCGACTTCAATTCGCAGCCTTTCAGAAAAATTGAGTCACTTCGTATCAATCATACTTAACGGATTTCCAATCTTTCTAGGACGTGCGAAGTTAAAGTTGTAAAATATTCCGGTCGCTATTCGAGGACTACTGGAACGAGCGGATGGAAAACATTCATTCGTTTTTCTTGGCGTTCGGGCACGCAATTTCTTGTGTGTGCCGACTTGGCAACAAACACTGGCTGCGATAGTGCGAACGAACGGAAATTGCAAAGCAACGAATTTACGCTTTGGAACGAATTTAAATCAACGCGACTTATTTTCTAGCCAACATCAAATCAAATCAAACATTTTAGAAAAAAATAATATTATAATAATATAGAGAAAATGTAATCTTTCTTGAAAGTAACTCATCAAGCTCAAACTCACTGATCTATTTTGCATTGTCGTCAACAGAAACCGGATATCTAACAAACCAAACATCGGAAATAACTCTTTCTGTTTGCAAACTCAAAACTGACTTCTCCAAACAAATCAAAAGCTATAAAAAAATGATTTCAATATTAATGCAAATCTAAATTTGCTTTAATGAAAATTTTTATATCGTAACTTTGTGTATTTTTTATGTATAACATCATTCACTTTTACTCTCTTTTAAACCGACTAATTGAGCCCTTTTGAATGTCGTTTCTTCGACAATGCGGCGCAGAAAGCGCTTAATATTCCAAAAGGAAGTTATTGGTCTATAAAAAGAGGTTTAACGACTGAGATTGCAGGTTGTTATAAGGGCCTTAACGAGTACAAGATTAAAATTTCACGATGCTACTTTGATTTAACAACTTAAAACTTCCACGCCAGTGCAAAACTGAGCAAGAATTAATAGAAAAATTATTTGCTTCTAATTGAATCGAAAACTTATTATAACAACCTAGAGTTTTGCATTTATTAAAGATTTGCAAATATTAACCCTTGGTTTCTCTTTATTTTTCATCCTTCTCCACAGGTCCGCACACAATTTTCATCGTTAGCTTTGTCTTTACATTCCATTTCGTTCGGTTTTACGCTTAAGGTTTGTAAACGAATTAATAAAAGTTATTATTTCGGCTTCGCACGCAAATCCGTATTAAATAAATGCGGATTTTCCACTTAGACATTCTTCAGCACTGTGGAACAATTGTGAATTAAAATTAATATCGATCAGTAATGTTTAAATTTCCAAATAATTTCCAGGAGTTCTTTGTAATTAAGTACAAAGTTTTGAAGATGTTTTGTTTTAAGCAAGTTAAATATTTCTAGGGTGATTTAAACTTTACGTTTGAAGTCCAAAGTCGAAGTCAAACTTTAAGTGGAAGTAGGACTGGACTTGCAATGATAATTGAATCACATTGCGACGTACAAGCCGACGGCAGAACGTGGAGGATGGTAGGAACGTGCCGCGTCTGGTTGCATTATGACATCCTTTCATCCTTTCAACCCTTTTCGCATTGCGAGCAGGGGCCAGAAGGGCACAGGCGACGAGAAGCGCCGAATGGATGCTTGTAAAATGACCGGACGTGCGCGGCATTTCCATTGCCTTATCGGCATTAATTGCTGCACGCAGCGCGACTATAAATATCGTTGTTTATTTATGTATCAAGAAATTGTTATTACCAAAGTTGTCATTTGACAATCATTGGAATTACGTGCACTCCAAGCTTACCCATTCTTAAAATCAACGATTAATGTATTCAAATATTATAAAAGAACAGAGCAGTCAAACTGATCTAAAAATATCTTTCGATAATATACGATGTCGTAATATTCTTCATATCTAAACTGCAGCGTGCACTATTTGGTTGAACCGGTAATAAAATAATGTCAAGAAATTATCTTGGCTGGTCTCTAGGGAGGAAAGAAGAAACGAGCGACGAACAGGAACGCATTGCAATTAGGATTTTATTGACATCGTTTTATGCGACGACATAAAGGGTGTACGTTAAGCGTCGAAGCTAATAGACCCTTTTGGATATAGATTTCCTTCTTGGATAGTTAAAAAATCGACTAACAAATTTGTTACCTGCACGTTTTGCTTGCTTTTCGTTTTTTTTGTTACTCGATTTGTTAACCCGCGTCTGGGCAAAACTTTTGGGCACAAAATGATGATTGCAAAGAAAAAACGAAAATTCAGAGAGAGATAAAAAGGAAACAAAACCTGAGAATTTACGCGAGGATACGCGATGCGCGAAGCGATGATGAGTGACTTATATTTCGAAAGTCGCAAGTTTCCTGTAACTTTTTAATGCGACGCCGTGTGCAAAAAGAAAGTGCCAAGTAAAAAATTGCTGTTCAGCGACTCTACGATGGCAGAACGAAGTTTCACAATTCCACCTTCGCGCCAACGGTTTAAAACAATTACTAAGAAGTGCAGGACTTGAAATGAGATAAGGTAACGTTGTTTCGTATTGTATCTTGTTTGGTTTTGCAGCATTGTTTCACATTTGCTTTGTCACATTTCCACTACAAAGTCTAAGAATAAAATGCTATACCACTCACTGTATGATGATTAGATAATAACGTTTGTTGTTGTGGGATGAACTGGTAACTCAAATACTTTTATTTGTGTGAATGTACACCGAATATTAAATTGGTCATGTATTATAAAATTTTAGTTTAAAACGCGTATTGATTTGTTTGTGCAAAATATTTGTTTGTTTCATGCATTATCCATTACCGTTTGATTAAAAGCCTGATTGTTACTGATTGTAACCGGCCTAATGAACTTTATAAAATTATCGCATTATTTCCGAATTTAGTTGAATTTACAGGTCATTAAAAGCTTATTTCAATAATTAAATACACACAATAAATAATTGAATTTTATTCCTGTATTTCAGACCTTTTTCTGGATACTAAAGCAAGGTTTCACCTTCTAGTGAAGCAGATCTTGTTTTCGTAACTTATGGAAAAAGTGTGGGTCATTAAGTACGTCAACGAGTCGAGTTTATTATCGAGTAAAAGTTGGCGTCTGCCGATATAACGAACTCATTAGGTGCAAGTTGGTCGAGGGTGGAATTTTGCGATTGGCCGCTTGGAGTGGGATACAAAGGCGTTGCGTTGAAGTCGATCGGCGCCGGGTTGTTCCAACGCGACGTGGCGTAATTGCGAAAAAAAGGTACTGCACCCATAACGTGCCTACATAAACCCATTCGGATATCGAAGGTTCAAGGGTAACTACCGTTCTAATATCAATAAAGTAAAAATTCCAAGTCCATTAACTCACCCCGGGGCTGGAAGGCGAGGTTATCGCTTTCTCATTTTCGACGCGAGTGCCCATTCACGGTCCCCTTTAACCAAAGCGGCAAACGCGCTGCTTTTTTTACACTTTTTTCTTGAGCGCCAGTTTTTCCAAATTAAAATTTAATAAGCTTTCGTCGACCTCCAGTGCAGCCAATGTTCGCCAGCTAATAACATCGAACACTCAAGTTTCAAGACGCGGGTCTGGCTTTTCAGAAACTTTGGTAAATCACATTAATTGGGCCGAAACCAAGCAAGTCGAGCTCAGCTCTGAGTTCAGCGCTTCTCTTTTGTTGCTCTGCGACTGCTATTTTTAGAACACAGAGAATAGATTGCGATTGCAATTGCCGATTGCTCGTAGGTGTATAAAGATTAAAAGAATATAGCCGTTGAATTGATTGGGGCGCAATAAAATTACTTTGTTTCGTGCGCGTTGTGGGTGGTCGTGCTTCATTATCCGATTTAATAAAAGCAAATTGTGTTGTGGTCCCCAAAAGGATTTCGTTTCCAGACACGTATCGGATGGATTTTCTTCAAGAGGGCGGGCGGGCTATTTGCACGTTGTGGTCGCTTCGTGCGCAAGGACCATTATCAACCGAGCGCCATGGGACTGAGTTCTAAGGACCTCGTTCTCTCGAAGCAAACAATCTCACCTTTCTAGAACCACAGCGCACAACTCGCCAACTACCACGTCAGGTGGAGGAACTTAACAATATACACTCGTACAAATCCCAATTCTCAACATTCATCTGGCATCAAGCTATCTAGCCCTCCCCTAAGATAAGATTTGGATTTTTACTTTTAAGATAAAACAAATAACTTACAAACTTGTTTGTGTAATAAAAATAATTTCTTGGAGTGGATCTATTAATGAAACATTGTGTGAAAAACTAAATATGGTAACTAAGTTTTATTAATAGACCAAGGATACAAGAACGAGTCCAGAATGTAAAAATATGAAAATTGCTTCATCCCAACTTTTCTTTCATAGAATAATTTCCAATGTAAATTATGAATAAAAAACACAAAACTCTTTAGGAAACTAAAGTCTGGTATGATCCAGTATCAAAAAATTAGGTCTATATTTTTACACAAGTAACTTAACCCGTCAGTTTTTGCTTCAATAAAACGTGTTTGATGTCTTTTTGTTCGTCGCATAGCATGTTTTATCCAGGTGCAGCAAGAACCGATTAATCCAGCAACATTGAGTGCCAGTATCGGTGTTACTGGTTCGATTCGCCCACTTTCACGTTTCCGCATCGCCATTCACGAGGTGAAAAGCTCAAAGCTATACGGCGCAAAATCGACGCGGAGCGCACGTTCGCAAGCCCCACGAGACCAGCTAGTTCCTTGGAAATGCGCACAAAATAAGAAACTACGTTTGTTCAAAGAGGAGCGTCTCCGTCGTCTTCTTTGACGTTTTGCACTGAGCACGGCATGTGTGTCATGGAAGCCCAGCCGCGCTTTTATGCCTCTCGGTGGCTTTCAATTTTTTCTTCTACTCTTGCTTTTCGATTTCTCCCAGTTTGTTCTGCGTGCTCAAGAGATGAATTTTTTGCAGTCCACTTCTTACGCAACGCTTCCTCGTATCCCCGGAGCACATCGCTGATTGGACAAATGATATTGCTACTTGTATGGATACGGGCAATTCGAGCAGAAAGGAAACGCTTTCTAAAATAAGACATGACAATCCGACGACGACGACTATAAGAGTGTAGGAGCGTAGTGAAATGCTCAAAAGTCTTGAAGTTGTGAGATGTGAAGCAGTATTTTCTATAACAAAATGTGGGGTTATGCAATAAAAGATTTTCTTTGATTCTCAATATTTTATTACAAGTATCATAAGGTAAATATTTTTAAACGATGGTAAGAACGTAAATAAATTTTTTACCGGTTGAAAATCGTTTCTAGATTTTTGATTTTTTTAGAAAAACGTGATGGTGTTTTATATTATAGTTTTAGAAGATAAAAATTTTGTACTAGACATTTTGTAATAAATTTTATCCCCAAAAGTTTCTCAATGTAAAACTACTACTATTTGTTTTTCGGTGTTTTGGGTCCGTAAACCCTTGTACTCAATCCATGTTCGATATTGTAGTTTCCGAATAGGAAACCCTTCGCGCTAGAGGATAACTCGCCGCATGCATATAACAATAAGAACTTTACGGTTTACATTCTGGTCGTGACCGAAGTAAGTAACCGTAACTGCCCCATTGCGGGTCAGCTAAATCGCCACGAAATTCGTGGATACGTAGAATATTATTGAATGTTATTGCAGTTGGAGCTTTGCGCGCCGCCGCCACCGTTGCTCTTAAACCGCGCACATTACACGTCCACATCCACATCCGGAGAAGGCTTACGCCCGTACGAGACGCATGCACTCGGCTAAGTCGCCGCCGATTGAAGCTCTCTACTAGCGATATGAAAGACCAACCCGGCCGGGAAAAAAGAAACACTCCAAGAGAAAATATCATCGCGGGAAAATTCAGATTTCTCGCTCGGTCGTGTGTTGCATTTAAATCGAATAAAAATGTAAATCGGTGGCGACGGCGCGCGTTCAGGGACCGCACAAGCCTGCCCCGATATCGTGTTCGCGCGATGTTTGACGGGAGAGGGTGGCGTGTGTGTATGTACATGTTAAAGTTGAAGATTTAGTTTCGGCGCACACGAGTGAAATACCGCGACGGGAGACACTGCGCGCCGATATCGGAAGTTATGAATGCATTAAAGGGTCCGGGGACAAGTTCGATTTTATCCTATTGCGGCGCAATGGGGTGCAGCCAACCGAACAACCGCCGCCGAACCTGCCTGCCCGGCGCACAATGGTTGCGTCTCGATACGCGGTCTGATCCCGTGAAAAGGGACGCACGAATTTTCCACGCGCGTTGCGGATGTGACCAAATCTATATTGAGTCGAGAACTACCTCGTCCGACAACTATTCGTAATGTATTTATCATTGAACAGGCACAAATTTTATTTTCTACAAAAAATTGTATTTTTACAAAATTGCGCAAATAAAATTAATAATTAAATTTTAATTTTATAAAAAATATTAAATGCCAACTGTAAAAAAAAATCGTTTCCGCGTAATTTCTTTAACGCTCCCATTCTACAACGTGATCAGCTGGCTCAGGATCAAATTTAGATTCAGCGACGACGTTATGCATCAAACGCGACAATGTTTACAGTTTTACACATCTCTCTTTATCTTCAGCCTACGCACTTCTTCTCTTTATTTGCTTCTATTCAACGCCTACGCACTGTAAAGTCTACAGTCTACAACACGTCGTTTGGCAGTAACTGTGTGTGAGAAAAATTTATTTAGTATAAAGACAAAATTCCATCCTGACGCGAGAAACGTCGTATAAGAAGCGTAAAAAATCGCGCATGATGTTCGGTTATTGCTCGTAAAACATTGCGCGCTTTTTGCATTGTGCCCGGCACGCGGATCCGAAACATGCTGAAATCAAGAGTGAAGAAAGCGCGCGTACTAGAAACCATGGTTTTCATTTACATGCAAAACGACGGGGGCGGCCAAAATTTAAATCGCACCAACGTTACATTCTTGACGTGCGGCGACAAGTGCGAGTGCGTCGCCGCGGGCGAATATCAAATTTAGTTTCCAAGTGAGCGAGCGGGTTACTTACCGAGAGGTATTTTTTACTTGCTGAATATTTTAATAAAGTTTCATGTGCGAGCTTCCAACTTTTCTGCACAAGCCGCACTATATCGGCAAACACGTGTTGTAGACACCATAGAAGCAGCGCACAGAACGAACAAGGAAAAAGTTGTAGTTCTACTTGAAGCTGGAGTTCATTTTATTCTGCACTTTACTTGAACATACAGAAATAATTTGAGGAAGATATTAAATATGCGCGTTTTACTTAAACAAAGCTGCTTTAAATATCATAGGTAAAATTTTAAATGGGACGTATAACGTTTATATAAAAAGTTTTATTATTGACTTACAAACTAGGACTAAGCGCGTAATAGAGCACGCCAATCCCCGTTCGGTTGTAGCAGGTAGGGAGGAACAGTGGGCGGGTCTATAAGCTACACTGTTTGAAGTCATGCGCCCAGCAGTTTGATTGGCGTGCTACGTTTGAGCGTGTAGTACCGTTAACCAATCCCCAATTGATTTACATAGTTTTAATTCAATCAAAATTTTTTTAAAAAGCTTTTGATTTCTATGTGTTGATGCAAGGATAATAATTATTTTTATACATTGTTTATATTAATTTTACAAGTATGCCATGTTTTTCCATAAAATTTCATTTTTATTTTTATCAAATCGACTTTAGTGTTTGCCATATAATGTAAACAATGTTGTGAAAACTCAACATGCAAATTAAAACAAAACATTGCCCTAACTCCATTAAGTACCTATATAAACAGTGTCCTTAATACTCAAAAAAATCCTCTTCTACTACACCACTCAGTTTGACACTCTACGTGAGTCAAAGACTTGTACACAAAATGAACCAACAAATAAAAATTAAACTCAAATAAAATTAAAATTATTTTACGCAAAATAATAATAAAAGTATTCTGAAACTAGTGACTAAAAACAACCAAGTAAAAAATGCATTAATTTTTTTAGGCAAAGAATGATAAAATAGAAATATATTCATGGAAATCTGTTGACAAATATTTGAATATTTTATGGGGCGTGATGCACAATTTCAATGAAATACGGGGGATAAAAGAAAGTCATCTTATGTATCATAGCAAGAAGCACAAAATACTTTGCATTGTCCAACTATATAGAAAGTATGTATGGTCAAAACGTGCTTTCAACATTCGTTTCTTTAAATCTTTATTGTAAATTTAGAAATGTATATCAGATTTAAAGTTTTTACACAAAACATTAGATATTTATTGTTGTCAGTAATATTTTAAGAAAAAATATGAAAGTGTTGATGATTTTAATTTGTTTTTAGTATTTTTTTTTAATTTTAAAAATTCCTAGCGTACTTAAACACGATTCCTCTTTCGGTATACAATTTGATGATGTAGGTCGAACGGCGATAACGTCAAGTCGATGATGTATTGGCGGTGTGCGCCGCCAGCCACAATTCACCTTTTCAATTTGGCGTTGGCCCTGGCGACGTGCGTACTCGATAATAAATGAAAGAAAGCAAAAAATCACCGAGTGAAAAACAGCGGCGCGGAACAAAAACCTCGGGCTAACCACGCGCGCAAAATTCGCTAAGAAAGCGACAACGTGCTATTTTATTTCTGTCTCGTTGATAAAGCCGCGCATTAATCAGGTGAGCTTTTTTTCGAAAGCCAAGTAAAGTAGTTTCTTCACAGTGATTTAATTACTATGGCGCTGAAAGAAAACTATTGAGCTCGTAATATTGCCTCGCTTGCGTTTTGATAAGCTGGGAATATTTTAATGAAAGCTGTTAACAACTTTGGTGCTTTGTGATTAATCAATTTTAATTTTTAATCATAATGAAATAAAATTTACGACATAATTTTTTGAATATTTTAACGATTGTAAAGTTAAGATTTCGGTTTAGCGCTGTGACTGTGAGTTTGGAAGTTTGAAGTAAAATTAGATCATTTTCCAAAGTGAGTTTTCAATTCAATTTACTTCGTTGTTTAAGCAGATACTCGTACTCGGCTTTTCGGGAGGATATCGGCAGCCGGCGGAATATTTATTCGGCTTAAGAACAAGAATTGGAAACGAGCGAATCCACTCGGAACAGTGAGAAAAAATTATGGTCCTGGCAGAGCGCGCGCAAGACGTGATGCTAAAACAGATACGATTGAAGTAAGGACAAGTTATGTATATTGCGACATAAATTTTACTCGGGCCTCAGACTGAGAAGTTGTCTTCGGTGCGCAAGCGATGTGGTTCAAGACGACTCAAAGAGATCGGGGTCACAGACAACAATAGACAATTTCCCGGCAGTTGGAGTCACCCAACCGACTGCACGTACTCGCACATTTTCCAACCCTGCTGTGCCCCTAACTATCCCCAAACGTGTGCACGAGACTCTTGGTTTTGATTTTTTGTCACTGCTAGATCTCGTTGCTGTTTTTTTTGAAGGACATTCAAGGTTGGAACTTGGAACCGGTTCGAATTGACTTGGAATGGGTCGCAATAGGAGGTGAATGGGGAGATGGAGGCCACGTAGTAATAGTCCGACACGCCGCCTGAATTTCCAATCAAGTCCAATCATATTTTTTTCTTCTCCTGGCTCGCATCTAAATAGCTTAAGCTGGGTAAATGGAAACGCGTCGGCTCGTCGTCGCCGAGGTCGAACCGCAACCAGCAAGAGAGGAAATTACCTTTTTTAGTGGAATCTTCAACGCCCTCGACGCTTTCGAGCTTGCTTCTTTGCTCGTTTCGCCGTTGGGTTGGCATATATTAGAATATTCAATAAATCGCTAGCGCGATAATTTTATTAAAAAGTCGACTTCGACATTTGGCATGCGCGTTGGTTATGAATTTTTAAATCTGCGCAATTTGCCACCAACCAAACTTTTAATTCTTCCGTTTTCTGTGCCATCCAACGCCTTGAGACTCAGAAAGTTGAAAACTTTCAGTCATAATTGGCTGACAATGAAAATTTTGAGACAAAAAAATTATTAAAAGTTTAACTTTATAATTTTAATTAAACGAATCATTCCTTTATGTTTATTCTTAAAAAATTGCATACCTAGTACTTTCAAGGACTACTAAAGGTAGTAGTTTATGTTCGGTGTTTGCAATGGTATAAAATGTCCTCAGAAGCATTGGAATGGTTTAGAAAGCTCGCCTTGGATTTTGATCGCAATTGAATGCACCGGAATGCATTCAGTATCGAACCTCCGATTACAAGCATGTGAAGCCAGAATCACGATCTTCGACTCAGTAAGAGGCATACTTTTCGCCAGCCATTGATATTCGAATTCACTCTGCATGCTCTTCTGCTCGAACGCCTTGCATATGGTGCACGTGCGACGTTGCATTCCATTCGGAATAAACTCATATCGAGAGTCATTCTACATTGATAGAACTTTTTCGTATTTTAACACTGAATGTGTAAAATGTTTTTTTTTGTACATATCAATCCCGGTCTTTGTAGACCGGTTATTTAATAATAACAAACAAAAAAGATCAATATAATTCTATTTATACAATTGCTTTATTTGGAGGTTATTTAAGGTTTAACTCCTGATTATTTTCTAGTATTGTGGATAGAAACTGTATAACCGTAATGCGAGGTTCACGGTTGTCGCATTCATATTCGCGGGGTTGGTTCATTGCTCGCATTTTCATCACGGTCCGACGTGCTCATGAATGAAAAATATTGCCCCGTATATTTGGCGATCCCTTCATAAAAAACAAGCCGAAATGTGAAAAATGTTTCTGGGCGAATGTTTTCGACGACTAATGCGCACCAAATGACTGCACATATCAACAGCAATAACCGATATGTTTGAGTCGTGAAATTAAACCGGAAATGAAGACTTCGATTAACGACAAAAAAAAGGTTTTTTATTGATCAATCCAGACTAATGAAACTTCAAAGTGGTAAACAACGCATCAGCAATTTAGCATTTAATATACGCCTGGTAAACCATAAAACAACATAAACGACATACGAAATTAATAAATTAAAAAATATTAAAATTAATTTATAAAACAGAGAGAATAAATTAATATCTGAAACACGTAATTTTTAGCTACCGTATATAAACTGTTTTTATAAATATAATATGTTATTAATATTAAAAATTCATCATATTCTGCTTTTAAGTTTTTAATTAATTAATCCACCCTAGCAACATGTTTCGCATGTCGGCTTTTGCTCTTGTGTCCTGTCGCTAAGTATACCGTGTACACCACATATCCGCTCAACACACATAGAGAGTATGATACATGATACTCATACTCATCCTTTATAACGACAAACAAAGACTACACACGTATAAATCTTCATAAATAGCCAAGTAATAAAGATATACAAATATAAATCACAAATATACACAAAGTGGTGCACAATGTAGTTCTTGTTATAGTTTACTGGTTAATTGAAATTAAAACATTTCTGCTAAAACCAATAAGTTACAAATATATTAAAGACTAGCAGTTTCCGGAACGTTGCAAAGCCGTAATTCGCGGTTTTCAGATTCTTTTTACAACCTTGATTAACTTTGAAATACTCACAAGCTTAAACCAAAATATAAATAGTCCTTAAATGGCAAACCGTTGAAAGACATTGGTATTTGCTGTATCAAATGTTATTTCCAAACAATGAACCGTCCAAAATAGGAAGATTAAACCAATTAATATAATTTCCAGTGTTATTTCTTCTGAGATTCTGAAAATTTCATGAAATTGGTGCAGGAGTTTTTGACAAAAGACGCGAAACGTCGTGGGATTTACATATTTATAAACCAAGAGATCATCGACATTTTGTGCGATAAACAAGGAACTTAACTATTAATGTAAGATGAAACAAAAGTGGAGCAAGAAAAGTCAGAACTAAATAATTAATAGACAGATTGATAGACGATTCAAGTATCAAATCAAAAGTTCTCTAACTGTCGTTAACCAACAAAACGTGCACATATACAACTGAACGTTTTCTTAGTTTGTGATCATTAAGCAAAACAACGAAATGGTAACAAAGCATTAATAAACTCATTAGAAACAAAAACAATACACTACGAAGTTTACAATACTTATCGGAGTCAGAAATATATTTTTATTAATTAGTGTTGGTTCTCACGGAATTTTATGAAAAATGTAAAAATATATTGAATGATATTGAATGGAAAGAGAAACAAAAAACTAAGTAAATATAGAAACTGCAAATTGTGAAATATTTATAAAAGAATTTTTTTTTGTAAAGATTTTTCTTTCTGGTAATCATAAATTTCAGTACGTCGACCGCAAAAATATAAATTAAAAAATAATATTTATATTATCAAAATTCATTACGTCACTTTACCGACACGCCTATGCACGAAGAGATTGAATAATTCATAGTGAAAACGAAATCATTTTTCATTCGCGCTGACTGTTATTATAAAATGATGATTCATTACGCTTGTACTTAAAGAAATGAGTAACGCGCCTTCATTTCGCCATTGTTCATTGATTTAAAGAGTATTTATTTAACAAGCGTGCCGCGTTCCATCGTCGTCGTCGACCCAATTCGCCGTGTAAATTTCATTCATTCATCTTTCACCCCTCGAGTTCATTGCTTATTTTTCTTTTGACTATCGTTAATATTTCGTTGTAATTTTCTGCTTGTTTACATTAAATACCAAAGAAGCCTAGACAATATAATCCGCTTTGTTTTTATTTTCAAGTAGAGTATTTATTTTAAACGGTATTTTAACAAAGATAAAGTGAGTTTAAAAATAGAAAATGCTTTAAATTCAAATCTGTTTTACAGATTACGAACATTAAATTAGATTTACCTCGACATTCTGGCTCTCGTAGAGATAGATTTAATACAAGTTGCATTTGTTTGCGAATACCAACCGCCAGGGCAAGGATTTACTGAGATAAAGTAACTTTCGTACACACAGTTAACTTTTAAGTTTTTAAAGACTTGCCGAAGAGTTGAAACTCTTCACGTTATCGAAAACCATCGCCACCGATGACGAAGATTCCGGCGGTTTTGCCGGCGGCGGTCGCAACTCAAACTCTTTCTTGGCCGCATACTTTCGGCACACCAAAAGTATGAGCTTTGGATGAAACCCAGCAAAAAAACTGCGAGAAGGAAAGAGGAAACGTAACCGAAGCTGAAGCGTAGCGTAGCGGAGCGATGACAACGTTCGACGCTGCGGACGAGGGAGCTTCGAGTAAACGCAGCGTGACGACAGCGAAGCGAAAAACCAAAAGCTGCAAAACCTGTCGTGGAAGCCGAAAATATACACACCCTTCACACGTAAAACGTATATTTGTGCTGAAGGAGTTGTGTGTATGCGTGTGATATATTGGTGATACGAAGGTGTGCAAGCACGAGGCCCGGATGCGTATAAACTGGCAAAAGTTTGGCGCGGTTAAAGTAGTTTTCTTCGTCAAAATTTGCCCGCCGCCTTCTTTTATCTTTCTTTTCGCGTCTGTCTTGCGGCGAGCAGCAAGAAAGTTATACGTACATCAATTTTATTGATTTCGTTTCAGCGAAGAAACTCACCACGTCTTAGGAAGACGAAAAATAATTGCATTTACGTGAGAAATTAGACACTCCGATGCGAGTAGTAGAAGTGTAAAAGTGTCGAAGAGTGGAAGACTTTCAGTGACCTCGAGATAAGATTACAACATAAAAGTGTCGATTGTTCGAAACGAAAATAATTTATAACTTTGTTTAAAACGAGGATAAAAAATGAATTAATGTCGGTGACTTATATTACAAATGTTTTTAGTGGAAGTCGGGATTTCCGTTTTGGGTTTAGTGGGTTTTGCACATTTGTCTATTCATCCACTCATATGCAAAGATGAAACGACTAAAAACCCTCTTGAAACCTGCAACCCAACGGATTCGATGTAGCATTTGTGGGTCGTTGCGCGCATACGGTTCCAATAGTCCCGAGTTGAAGAAGGTGCCGCGGATAGGGATTAGAACAGCGGGGGGAGGTGGCGGCGACTGAGCACTGTCGGCGGCAGTCTGCTGATGTTGCGAGTATATATCATTGTCCCCCCGGTTTAACACGCCCTTAGGTATCCTCTAATAGTTCTAAACATTAATTACATTAACAAATCTTATCTGCGCCGCCGCTGCGAGTAAATCTAGATAAAAGCGACGTTGGCTGTAGTCGTCGTCCCAGTTAAAATAAAACCAATGTTTACCTTTCGACTGCAATTTACGTGATGACTTTTCGACATTTGACCTAACCCACGTATATTATTTTCTTGCCTTGAAAGTTGGCAAACTTGGACCCATGGATATAGACTGAGAATGAGCTCAAGATATTGGATCAAATCAAAGCAGTCTTTGATGTTTAGTTTGTACAAGTAAAATGAATAAACTTTAGATGTTACAGCAACAAGAGTAAAACTTTATTTGTAAGTTTTATAATTTAACAATTTTTATCAACTAATATTACAATTTGCAAAGTGCACTATTGAGTATTTGAGTTCTAGATAGTCGGATCAATGACAAGTGCTGAAAAGTGATGATCAAAGACTTGCGGTTGCAATAGCGAGCCGAAAGTGAGAGATCATAAATGAATTGAATCGAACCCTGCGTTGCGGGCGTTGTGCGCACCAACTCGGGGGTTTTGGTTATGTATTAGTCCGAGTCGCGCCGAGGCGGCGAATCGATTCTTAGCAATTTCACGCCTTTCAGAGCAGTTACATTAAGCAATGCGCTAGCGCGACCGCTGCTCCACGGGTGCTCACGCGATGTTCCGCTAAATGACAGACAACACCCTCCAGCAAAAGGACGATGGGTTCGGGCCCTTATTCCAATTTGGAATTGCGAAATTTAGTATTTTGGGATGCGTACTGAACAGATAGAGGAGTATCGAAATAAAGATTTCAGCCGGCTCGTTAATCTCAGTTCGACCCGCATCACTTTTCGACTTCGAAGTCATGTCACAAATTGCGAAATTGTTCGATAACTTTACAAAAAGAACATCTACAATTGACACAGTAAAATGTACAATCAAAAAATTTTATTATTTTTTAATTTATTATGTTTAGAATATTTTGAAATTGTTTTAACATATTTCGTATAAAAGCAACGTTTTTGTTCCCAGATATTTTTGCTTTATCTGCTTGAGATTGAGTTGCGGCAAGGACAGCAGCTTTTGTCGGATAGTTAATCTTTATTTCCGCGTCCCCGTGAGTACGTCAGCGCGGCCCGGCGGAATGAGGCCGGCGGCGGCGAGCAAGCGTTATTCCCTTTCTTTCACATCGCCGTCACTGTCGCCCTCATTGTCGCGATAAACTAAACGTCACGAACTAAACCAAAACCAAGCAAATGCACCGTTAACTTAACACTCGCACTCATCCCTCGTACCTAACGACCGGTGAAGGGCAAAATCAAGAAAAAAGATATAAAAACTACGAACCTGCAACAAAACAAAACAAAAACAACTAAAATAAAGAATAAAAACTCCTAATATTAAATTATAATGTATTTTTTATTTATTTTTGTTTTATAACAAAATACCTTTCAATAAAAATGCATATTTTTTATTTGGAAATTTTTAGTGATCATTAGACGACACATTGTTGCTTTATCGGCGTAACATTTACCTTACCGCTGACTGGCTCCTTCGACAACGCATTGAATAACGAAGTAAATGTAGTCACATTTGTATCCTTCATCCCGGCACCATCGAGCGTATAATAAACATTGACTACAGGTGGATAGCGCGCATTGGAGCTGATGGCGGATGGGTAAATGGCAAAATTCGACCATGCGAACAGCCGCAGTCGAATAATGGCGCGCTATACGCTTCAGGGGAATAAAATTGAACAGAACCGTCGAACTCTACGCGCACGACCGACGCACACGCTCCGAGAAATACCGCATTGTCGACGGTGTCGGTGAAAAATACCTCAAGTCACCTTGCGTCTCGAGATTCCGCCTCCGCTCAGTCAAAGTCGACGCAAAGACTCGCACTTAATAATCTATACCCTCACACCACCCTCCCATACGAATGTATGAACCTATTTTTCTCAAATCTCAACTTTATAACTTTAGAAATTTATTTACTTACTACATTCATAAAACTTTAGTTCTAATTTTTATTATAATTATACAAATTGCTAACATTTATGTTAGATATATCTGTAAAAAGGTTTACAAGATGTTGGAGAAGTATTTAAACGCCATCATGAATTTACAGTATATTGATACGGTGTTGAGTTTCTGTTCCGACTAATCACAGCGCATTTAGATTATGTATTTGGTGTACATGTGAACATATATATAATGCAATGAGTACGACACAGCGTTGACTCTATGTTCCAACCAATCACAGCGCGTTTAGAACTTGTATTCGCTGTACACTTGAAAATGAATAAAATCTTACGTTTGAAAACCCCTTCCACTGGAACTCGTTGCTAGGGCATGTTGATTTCTACCTTAGCAACGGCCTGTGTATTCTTATGGTAGTCGGCCATCTTGAATTTACAGTATGTCGACACAGTGTAGCTTTTCTGGTCTGACTAATCACAGCGAGTTAGATTATGTATTTGCTGTACACATAAAAATATATAAAATACAATGTAAATGATTCAGCGTTGACTCTACTTTCCCACCAGCTTTTTCGTCTGATTATTCAAATGTTGTGTACATTTTGTTTGTGCTTTTAAAAATACAGTCATATTATTTCTTTAATATTTTAATTATTAATTATTAATGTGATTTCAAAAATTTTTGATTTAATTTGTAATTGGTATCCACTGAGTTTCAAAAGCAATCAACTATAATTGCTAGTTAATTAAAAAATACTGCTCCATCCAAATATGTTCATTAATTATTTCGGTTTGAAATTTGAAGTATCACTTTTTTAAAAAGAGTGTTTTTCAAAAATAATTGGAGCAATAATTAAAAAAAATATTAACTTATTTGTTTAAATTTATTTCATTATTAATATTTCTTATTTTCTTGAGAAAATCTTGCGATTTCATTTTCCACGTGCAAATATGCGACTGCGAATATGAAAGACTGTATTAAATCTATGTCGCCAGGCTCGGGCAAACGCAAATTGAAATTAATACGGATCCCAATGGTACGGCACCCGCACCACCTCGACCACGAATTGCACTCGATCTTTTCTTCTTTTCGCCTCTTTTCTTTTCTCTTGAAACGGGCGCGCGCGTGCATGCACCACTCTCTAAGCCGTGTGCGCGGGAAATAAAGTAGCAAAAACCATTTGGCGCTCGCCACCATCGCAGCTTCATAAAACACCTCAAGTCCAATGAATTATTCCATCTTTATTATGCGTTCGGTTCGGATTTAATTTCGCAAGTCAAACCGGATTAAAATTTAAACTCTGCCAACGCAGGCTAGCCGCCGGCAAAGCAACAAAACAAAGTTTCTAATTCGATTTGTTGGAATGTGAGAGATGAACCAGCCGTTTTTTTTAGAATATCTCAAACAATATTCACGCAAAAAATACGTTTGCACGTTTCTGAATTTTGGTATTCACGTCAATTTGCATTCGTAATTTGTTTTATGTAACTTTTTCTATTAGACGTTTCTTAAGTTATGATATTAAGTATTTTGAACGGAATATATTTATTTCAACAGTCACGCAAAGTCATGCGTGTTTCCGGTTCTGAAGAGAGTTGAGTTTGATTAAAAACTCCGATAATATCAATATTATTGATACGCAACTCAAATCGTTTTCGTTTGTCGTGGGTTGCAAACGCGCTAAATCTATTCATATCATGCAAGTATAAATACTCGTGCGTTTGCAAATACGAAAGAGTCTTCCGTTTACATATTTTTTATACAACTTTATACATATCCAATTTTTTATATCGTCGACGTCGTCGCAAATGACGGAAAGACTAAAAAAGAAAAGAAGCTAAAGCTCATGATATCTTAACTGTAACAGAAAGTGCAAAGTATATGATGGAAAGACGAAAACTGTGCGTGCGTCTTGCTTCCTTTTCTTCTCATATTTATATCTATATAGGCGAGGAAAATATCAAACCATGCGATCAACGATCGAATCGCAGCGACGCCGTCGACGCAACTCCCAAGGGATTTATTTTCGCACTTTATTGGACTGTCTATTATGTAGCGAAACGATCGAGTGATTTATGTATCATAAAAAGACTTATAATATCCTATTTATCGCATATCGTCAAATTCTCAAAACCACGCCGACTGATTGCTACTTTGGATAAAAAAAACTCAATCCTATAATGAATACATATATTGCAATGCCGCAGGAAATCGACGGATTTCTTTCATGCTTTCACTCCAGAGGTCATCAAAAAGTCATAAACTGATAAGTGCTAGTGTTCAAAAGCACGACAACCACCAGAAATTTCAGTCCTATGTAAATTTTATGTCAAACTCAAAAAACTACAAAGTGTACAAGTTATAGCAATGGATAAAAAGCTCATTAGCAATCATCATTAAACATTTACGTACAAAAAACTAGTAACTTTACGTCAAGCCATTCAGCGTCTTTAAATTTAAATTGTCATTTAACCAAAAAGTTTTAAAGAAAACAAATTGTGTACATTTTCTGTTTGGAAATTCATTGGATATAACTCGATTTGTAAACAGAATATAGAATCATATTTCAATACGTTCACCAAGAGAATAAATCGTTGATTGCGGGAAAACCGAATAGCAAAAATAACCAACCGAATGTTCGTTTTATCACAGCTCCAGAAACCAGCACACATCATACATTTATTTGTTGCACGTCTTGCGTAGCGTTCGTGTTTTACAGCCGCACGTACGGTCTTCGTATGTAAAATGTGTGCGCCATGCTACACAATAACTATGGGGAGAACAGCAACCACCGCCAGGCCACGCCAATGCCAACGGGATGTTACGAATTGTGTATGAACCAGAAGCGCAACGCAACGTTTCAACGAAGGTTGTCGGTGGTTTCTGTCGGTTTGTTGGATGTTGGTTGCTGTCAAGCACAAAATAATAAAATGCGCGCCTCCACCATTGCGCCGGAAAAATATGTCCGTTGGTGCGTCTTGCATATTCAAAGCTCGTAAAAATTACATGCGCTTGCCAATGCGTGCGTGGGTGGGCTGCAGCAGCCGCGCAGGATATGAAGGATGCGCAAAGCGCGCGACTTCCGGCGGCAGCTTTAGTTCTAAACGTACGAAAAGAATGAGAATATGAGAATAGAGCAAGCGCATATTATGTCGCGATAAAATGTCAACTGAAAATGGTAATAAAGACATATTCATATTTAAAACAAAGGCAAACTATAAAATTATTAAATATGTGATAAAACCACAATAGTTTTAAGATAGAATGGTTTAAAGGTTTGAATGAATATAATAATTTTCATGCAAGCTTGGGGGTTTTGTTTGATATAAACTGAATAATTTTTTTGTGCCCCAATTTTTAAGTTTTATAAACTTTTGTTTAACAAATTCAATTTGTGCTAAATACAAAATATATAAAAGAACATTGAAAGCAGGTTGTATTGTAAATTGACAAAACAACTATGCACTCGCATGTGCACAGATTACTGTTATTGCGAGTCGAAGCGAATGAATGCCAGGATAAACATGCACTTCCGCATGCACCCAAATAAGCGACTTCATTTGTATTTTGTGCAGAAAGTAAACAGCTTCAGAATCGACTGTGATCGCGGATTATTTTAACAAAACCAATTTCTTGGCTTTGTGAACGGTAACAAATAATGAAATAATCAATATTAATCAAAACCTATATACATATATTGAAAGTATCGGAAGCACAAAAAGATTTTGTTCAGGGTTTTGATAAATATTCAAAATATTTAAAATATTATGTTGTGTAAAAATTAAATCTCAAAATTACCATTTCTAATATAGTTTGGCAATGCGCAACGAATTATTAACTAGATATAAAGTTTGTAAATCAAAACGTTGGGACGACTGGAGTTGCGAATCGACTATGTCCGAGTTCATTCTAGTGAAAAATTAATTTAATAGTTATGAGTCTGGCGGAATAATAAAGTCGCTGGTCGGCGACAGTCGCCGGCATTTGGCGTTCACTCGAATACATTAGTTCTTTTCAAAACCGCCGAAAATAACTCAAAGCTTAACTTAAACTATGCGTTACAGCCCGCGCTAGTTATTCGCTGTTATCCAGAAATTTGCTTTATTTGCTGTATTTGACGAAACGCGAGTATCAAGTAAACTGGTTGGTAACTGCATTCTAGCTGGATGTTTGAATTTGAGCGACATTTTGTTCGCGCGTTTAGAGAAACTCGTATCTGCTAGTTTGTTAGTCCGTTGGCGTCGTTGTTGACAATCGCACGACGCACCAACTTCCAACTGTCAGCCAGAAATTGTTAGAGTAGTGTTATAATAATCCATGGCTTGTCGCTCGTTTGTAAAATATTTGCATTCGACGAAATATGCAGTTGCAAATGTCGTGCATTAGTATATGATTGATTTTGTAATAAAGTCAATATATTGCTTATAAAATTTATAAGTTAATAAAAAAGTAATTTGCTACTGAGTTAGTATAAAAAATGATGTCATGCAAAAGTGGATTAAGCCATAAAACGCAAAATAGACATAAAGATGATGAAAATATTGGCGTGATATTTTGTCGATGAGTTTGTCAGAATGAGGGATGATTCTGTGCGTGGTTGTCGTCGTGCTGTTGACGGCAGCAGGCTCGGAAAAGGTCGAAGTTTGGAGTGTTCGTTATCGAGATAATTTGGGTTATGATAATTGCGCGCCGATGCCAATGCTGACGCTTACGCCGATGCCGAAGCAGAGTTGACAGCTGCGTGAGATGGACGGGTGCGCCGACACCACAAGCGCCTTCTATGCCGTTGTCGCCACTGCCGCCGTAACCGCCGCGCAGTTGCCACCGCTTCACGTTCATTACGATCGTTTCCACGCGCGAATGTGCTCTCGGCGTACTTTTGCTAGGCTCTTGCGTTGTGCGGTTAATCGCTGCCTGGCGTACGTAAAATGTACCTTCGGAACCATTACCCTTCCAATGCTTCTATTGTTTGGTCCTCGTTCTGACGCTGCCATTCAGTCAATAAATTTACTAATCCACTTTACTTGAACATTATTTTTTTATTTCGACCACATTTTTTTAGTTCAAAAATTTACTTTATATTTATTTGACCATTATTTTTTTAGTATGAATAAAGAAATGATCAGTCAACAATTCTTTTTTACGATAGTTGTTTTTTATTATTTGCAGCTTAGGCGCGAGCTGTTGTCAAGCCCGCAAACGGAGAATTTATTTCCCATCACATCAGATGTCACATGCATTCGTGCAATAAAATGTAAAATACATAACCATGAGCAGGAAACAGCCGAAAACTCAAGCCCAAGTCCGCGTTCTGGTTTGTAAAAAAAAGCACGCAAATGCGGAATCTGCGCAAAACGAAGAAAAACAGAAATAAATGAAAACGCAACGCAAAAATGGGGAAGAAGCGTCGAGATCTATATAATGCTTCGCGATAAAAATAACAATAACAACTTAGTGTTCCTGTTTTTTTCCTTTTTAGCATCGTTCTGCTTCTTCTTCATGCCATCTCCGGCCCGGACGCTGCTTGCTCGTCCCGGCGCCTTCACCATCCCCGCTATATGTTTGGGTGCGTTCTGCTGTTTTCTCTCTCGAGAAATGAGCACGGAATTATTTTAATAAAAGTTTGAATTTACGACGAATAAAAGTCAAATGATTGTCTTGATATCTTAAAAAGTTTATAAATAAATTGACATAACGACCATCCATTGCACCCAGGTAACTTTTTTGTTTTCAACTTACTCTGATATTACCGTCTTGCATTATACAACAGTGAAGAGTGTACGTGTTGTAGCGCACTTGTTTTCACGCTTTGTAAAATTGTTTTGAACGCCACATAAGTATTCCACTCGGAATTCTCTTTCTACCCAAACAGAAAAAGAATAAAAACAACAATAAGCCTTAACGCGCAACGACCCTCTTGTAATCATTACAGACGTAATAGCGCTACAAAAAATAAACTTTACAACCTTCATCTGTTAGCTTTGCGCCTCTTTGGGGAGAACCCTTCCGCTCCCTGGGCTTTGATAACTTTAATATGATGGTAACCATTATTAAACATTTCTTTCTTAAGTTTTGCATTGTGTTTTTTCTTATCATAACCAAATCTCAAGGTTTTTGAGTGGAAACGAAAAAAATGGTATGCGCAGCTTTAAAACACGTTTTCTTGTGTCATTAAGAACTACCTAGAGCAACAAGGATCCGCGACGTTTTGCACTCTTGTGCTTTCTACTCTCAGTTGGCTTTTAGCGTTTTAGCGTTTAACGTTAACGCAACCTTTGCGTTTCATTTCTTTAAAGTGCTTCGACTTTAACAACGCTTTGCTTACACACCAAATGCTGTAAGGTTCTTACAAGCTTCTTACGGTCCTTAGACTTAATTACAAGACGCGATTCGTGAAATGTGGATCGCGCTCGTAATGCGTAAACATTTTCGAAGCAAGCCGAAAAGGATGTTGTAAAATTTACAGGAATAATGCAAATGCCAAAATTACTTTCAAAGTTGTTGTTTAAAAATTAGGGATGGTTATGTCTTCTTGGCAGATTCATTGTATTCTACTGTGATGTACGTGACTAGACTAGATTTTGTGTGTTTCTTTTCTTATGCGTCACCCCGTCACCCTAATTCTTACGAGCGCGAAATCGCAGGTGGCCTACGTGATGCATGTTGTCGTAGTCCATGTGATAACCAAATATGGCAATACTCACCGCGCTCGCTTCCTATTTGCCAATGTCGCACCCTATCTGTAACTCAACGTTCTCCTTTTTAACTTCCACACATCTTTTCGTCAGTCTATCTTTCGATTCTATTCAATTCAGTTCCGTCTCGTCCGTCTCGTGCTCTGATACCAAACTGTCTAAAGTGGAAGTAAACGTTTTTAATAAACTATTTAAATATTCTTAAAGTCGTGATTTTTATTAAGTCGCACTGTTAAACACCTCACTACTAACAGTCCACAAGATGGTTTTGTTCTGAAATTTAATTAAACTTGAAATAAGACTTATAAAAAGTTGTATGTATAGTTCAGATATTTTTGAAGAGATGATGGTGATAATTTTGATAATTATGAATTGTCTTGTTCGAGGTCTTCTAATAATACAACTTCGACGATAAATCGGACAGCACAGCAGTTCGAGAGCGAGAGAAACGAAGCGTCAGAACGTGAACAACACTACGGGCAACGTAATAATCATAATCGTTATGCTGGCGTATACGAGTGGAAACTTTGGTGCAAGCGCGCGGGCAAACGAACGAGTTGATGGCCTCCCAAAGTCGGGACAAAACTTTCCTCAACTTTGTTACGCCGTCACTGAAGACGTGGCAAGCAGGGCGATTGGTCGCACCTGCTCAGTAATAACAACCTGGCTTTAATAACAAATCGATTTACATATTATACATGCAAAAACCACAGAGCCGCAAGTTCTTTAGGTAATACCCCCAGGAAAATCACTTCATTACATTCCAAATTTCGTCCATAAAAAAATTTAGAGATTCTATTGAACATGCTGAACAAATTTTTCTGCAAGTGCTGTACAATGAATAAAAACACAATGTATCGAAAGTCGAAGCAACGTTCAATGTAAAGAATGTGAAGAAGCAACGAATGTCTGTGAAAGCTTGTGAATGCGAAAGAAGGGAATCGGTCGCGCGGAATGAGAGCACATTTATTTCGATAAAGTGCGGAACGACGGGCCAACCATAAAGCTCGAATAATGGTCGTACTTTTACCTTTGCCGCTCGAATGGAAGCGTTGACCAAACGAGGGTGTGTTGAGGATGGACCTTTGCGGACGTTCATACCATTGCAGCCAAGAGTAGACCGACGACACGTATTCGGCACACACTAGAGGAGATAGTCTAATCAGTCTAATTCGAAGGCCAAGTGTTCGCCCACTCAAACACTCAGAGATCCTTTCGGGGAGTAGCTTCCTATCGAACCCTTCCGCCCTGTAGATAGATAGAATAAGGTGTTGAATGACGCTAGAACCGTGTAGTGCGTTGTTATACAAATGGATTGTTAGAAAATTGAAATCAGTAACTCTCAAAGTTATTTCGTTGGTCACAATTAAAGATTACTTTTAGTTTTTTATTATTCTAAGAGATAATTAGTACCTGCCAGTTTTAATAATGTTGGTAGTGTCGAGACAACACCTTGGCTAGCGTTAATTAATTCCAAATTAATAGATGCCTGCCAACCACACACGCTCCCTCACATGTCATCGCATGCGTTGTCATACGTCGTCGCTGCCACATTATCACTTGCATTCTGCTTTCATCTCGTCGTCTCACATCTCATACTCCTTTGGGTACGCTTAGCACATACCCCGTAATGTGGCTCTTATGTGCTAAATGCTTAATGCTAGTTTCTAGTCACTAAACTAGCGCACCCAAAGAGTAAAATAACCAAGAACGATGTGCCAAGAATGAAGGATGCAGAAGCGCAGGAAGGATACTGATAGGAAGACAACCGTTTTCTGGCGCAAATGCAATAACCTACCAGTTTGCTCTGGGACTGCACTACACACGCTGCTGTGTTCCTTTGGAAGGCGCGTAATTAGAATTCAAGCGTTTTCTGTGTACTTTGTACTCGTACTGGAGTCACTAATACAAGTTTTAAAAGATAATGGATCGGAGTACACAAAGCATACATTTCGATAAGCTAACGTTGAAAATAGAAGGAAGTCAACAGAAAACCGACAATAGTAATTAACTTGGTAATTATTTATTATGCAAATCAGCCATTACAATTAACATAATCACACTAAACGATAAAAAAAAAATTCTCTTGATACAATCGGCATCAAATTACATCACAATCGGTACAGACGTTTTTGAGCCTATATAAAACCACTTTTGACAAAAATATAAATAAAACGTTCGAAAAGATTACATAAGTATATTTTAAATCAAAACCTACCAAAAGTTCAAAATAGAGAGTTCAATTCAGTGAATTGGCTACTATAAATAGTATTTCAGCAAATGTATCTCATTTATTACCTTAATTCCAATAATATCAGCAATCCACATAGGTACTATTCAGTGGTAAAGCCATGTTCTATTGTTTAGTATTTAAAAACCAAAATAATGATTAATTTTCTATCTAATCTATGCTTTGAATAACATTTGTACAAAATATGTAGTATATAGACTAGTTTTGTTCATACTCTTAGTTTTTAGTTCATGTATGTTGTAATTTGCATGCTTAAGAAAATAAACGAAAATGAAAATTTGCACCCTAAAAGTGAAGAAAGCCTGGCGGGCACAAAAGCCTCATTCCCGTTCCTGTTCCTGTTTCAGCTTCTCTTGTTCCTCATGTCTGGTTCGTAGGCGCTTACGTTCCTTACGTTATTATATAATATGGAAAATTCAATTTTCATATTTCCCTGGTGATATATCGGCGAATTATGTTAATATTAAATATTAAACGCGCGTTACTTCCAGTATTAATACTTCGGCTGCTAAATCATCCCCTTAATACTGTTTGATTTATTCGGGCGCATTCGTCTGCGCTCCTTTTTCGCTTCGCGCGCCGACCAACAAGCTATTTTCAAGAAGCGCGCGCACGTCGTTGATGTTAAGCAAGCGACGACGATCTGCTGAATATCAAAATACTCGCGCTCGCCATTTGCTATAAATATTTTCCACTTACCACCAACACCATCTCACTACAACGCGAATTCTATGCGTTGCAAACGCCCTAAACGCTGAACAAAGTTTTTGTGCATCTTTTGATTTTTTGTTCGTTGTTTCTTTTGCCTTCGCCACTCGTCGTTTAGTAGCAATATGCAAAGTGTGCAAAGGCAGCTAAACCGAATGAACATGGCAATTGTATTCTGCAAAGTGAGAAGCTGCGACGTTGACGATGGTAAAGTGGAGGTTTTTGCGAATTGCAAATGTATCGTTTTCGCTTTCGTTGCAGCCCTCCGGCGGAGAAAAACAGAGCTTTCTGTCGCGTCGACACAAATCGCACACATATTGAATGTATATTTTCGAGCGCGCGAAAAACCTCCATCCGGCGAAAAGAAAATATGAAGAGTAGGTGAATGGGTGAGGTGCGGCGCCATAAGCCGATTGCAATTTCAATCCCAATTCCAATCCCGCTGGGGAAATCCAGCCAGAATGAAAACAAAAACACAATGCGCAATGATTCAGACCAAAATATTATTTAAACTAAAACATTTGAAGCTGAAACAGTAACATAACAAAAAACAACGCAATGATTCAATTCGTTTAGATTAATTGAAATTACGCTTGATTTAATCCGGATGTTGGTGTCGAGTCATCGAATCATTGAGTCACTGCCATGACCTATACATCTTCATCACGTGCACCTACGCCGAGAAGCCGAAGAAAACAATTGTTTCTTTAATTAACAATTAATTAACGGACCGTCGTCGAGTTAAAGTCATACTGCAGACTACAACAGTTTCAGTTGTATTTACACACGTGCTGATACCATTTCAGTCATTTTTATTTGCTTGAATAGTTATAAACGTTATAACTAACAAACAATTCACAACGTTTGCGTTGAAAATTTCAATTTATTTTATTTTTGTGATCATTTGGCTCGTTATTTTTGCTACATCAATGTGTATGTTATCTGACAGATCGAAAGGTGTTGTTTTCTTTTGAATATTTGTATTATTTGCAATGGTCTAAAACGTTCACTGAAAAAACGAAAAAGAACGTAACTTTGAACGCCGCGTGAGTTCGCAAAGAAAGTGGAAAAACAAAAAAAAATACGAATAGAAGAAAGGAATAAAGGCGAGGTGGAGATTTATTACACGCATCGAGGGAGACCAAGTGCGAGTCGGAGAGTGCCGCAGCAACCAGCGCGTTGGAGGCGAACGGACGCTGGCAGCGGGAGCGGCGCGAGATGGAGAAACGCTGCATGTTTTTCACCGCTCTCGCGACTTTGGTTATTTTAACCACTGCGATCTTATTCTTCATAATCTATACAGGTCAGTGAGTATCCAAAAACGACTGTCACCAACCGACTCTCAACTTTTCATTAAGGAAAAAAACAAACCCTTATATTTTTAATTTAGTTTAGTACGTTTCATGATTGTTTCATTTTATAAATATTTGCTGGAATCATAAATAATGACTGTTATAGTTGGTACACTGCTTTTCTGTTTGTTTATAGTAGATGGTATAAAGTGATTGGACCATTGAAAGCAACCGTAAAAAAATAAACATTTTTTTAGATTATTTACTCGATAATGAGTAATAAAAGAAACAAAATATTAATTAACACTTTGTTTTATTGTTTAATAAAACAGAGATAAAGTTCAATCAAAACAAATCGTTTTGTTTGGCCTTATAA
This sequence comes from Atheta pasadenae, assembly GCA_030264155.1. Classification (NCBI taxonomy): domain Eukaryota; kingdom Metazoa; phylum Arthropoda; class Insecta; order Coleoptera; family Staphylinidae; genus Atheta; species Atheta pasadenae. The sequence continues at coordinate 24,988 of JARJDS010029272.1, read as the reverse complement.
GGAACCACATGCTTTCATAGGAACATTAACGATATTTTAACTGAATGTGTTGAACTGCTACCTTTCGAAATATCGCATGAAATTTTCGAAATTGCAATATCTGTTGCAAAATAGCATTTCATCTTTTAATAGGCAATCACCGGGACCCGTTCGTGAGTTTACAGTTTGAGGTTGTTTACACGTGTTTAAGCGATTGAACGCACTCTGTCATCATTGGCAAATGGATGGTGCGCATTACTTAAAGTTGAGCTAGTTTATCCTGTTTTCATCAAATTTTGAGGCACGTTTGTGGGAATTGAATTTTGGTTCTACTCTGCTTCCACGTAGCATATTTGCGAATTATCGCACATGAGGACTAACATCTCTTGCAAATTTTGCATTTTTATTTTTGTTTTTTTTTTCAAATTATAAGCACGTGACCATTAAATCATCCCTTATGCAATATATTTTTACTTTTGAAAATGTGTAACTTTCAGTAATGATAATTATATATTTTTTCTTTTAAATTACCGTTTAATGATTGCAAAAACATATCAGGTTCTGAAGATGTTTGCACATCCCGAAAATGCGTGCAATCCGCCAGCGAAATGATGACGTCTTTGGATCAATCGATTGACCCTTGCGTTGATTTCTACGAATTCGCGTGCGGAAACGTGCGACGCTTGCAAGGACCCGGCGAGAAAAAACCAGCTTATGACATCGATGGAGGCGAAGACGATTTCGAGCGAAGGCGAATTGAGGACGACACGAAGGCAAACGCCATCAGGGACATGATCGAGGAGGTACCGAATCCATACGATACAAAAACCTTGTCGCAGATTAAAACTTTTTACCGCTCGTGCACGCGCGAACCGGCCGACAACGAAACCTTTACTAAAAGCAGTGCCGGTGTCACAGCCGAGAAGATTAGGGCCGTTTTCAGGGATTTCGGTGGATGGCCGATGTACGAACGCGGCAATTGGCGTGAGGACCGTTTCGATTGGATCACTACTATTCAACAACTCGCGCGTAACGGAATCTTGGATAACGTCTTCTTAGAAATCGACATTGATACCAATCAATATGACATTATCAAGTATATTCTGTCGGTAAGAAATTTAATTTAAAAATTTTAGAAAGAAAGCCTTATATAACATTTAATATAGGTAGTTATTGAGTATTTAATAACAAAACTTTAAAGAAGTTGATTGCAAGCTTAGAAACCAAAAACATTTGTCAAAGCTTTTTGCTGCATGCCCTCTGCGATTGGTTCGTAATTTACGATTGGTTTCTCTAGATACGCATATCGAAAGACTACTTGGAGAGTGCCAAAATCAATACCGATGGCGATAAAAAGTTATTCTTCGAATATTTGCTGGAAGTTGCCGCTTACTTTGGCGTCGATCGCCTACGAGCCGAACGAGACTCGCGCGATATCATTGAGTTTCTGGAGCAATTAAAAAAGGTAACCAATAACAACCGCAACGAACAAAACTCGCACAAAACCAATAACTTGTCTCAACAGTCAGCAATAACTCACTTTAATTTATAGACACCGCAACCCAGTAACTTTGATTGCACATACATTGCTTTCTTCTTAGGTTCGTCAGTTTACTACCAGAAACCAAAACGTTCATGGTCGTAATCAAGCCATAAATGTTTTTAATCCCCGTTCGATAACTCAATTGCAACACGACGCTCCAAACTTGTCCTGGCTGGCGTACCTCAATGGCATGCTGGGCCCAAACTTGGAGCTTAATCCAGACGAGTTTGTGAATGTTCCCAACGTCGACGAGCTCAAACGTCTCATCGATTTGCTCAACAGGACGCCGAAAAAGTTAGCAAATCCTTCCTGCTTTGTGTACTTGCCGTACAACCAAGCATGAAATAATTATGTCGTGTTTTAGAATCCTTGCGAATTACCTGTGCTGGCGCGTTATTGAAGCCTACGTGCCGTATTTTGCTGAAACTGAAAGACTGCACGAACGTTTGGTCAAGTTTTACAAGTTTTATCCACGTCGCAATCGTCGCAGGTCTTGTGCAAGATTAACTCGCAACAAGTAAGTTTGTTTGTAATTAATTTCGGTTTTGCTAACTTAACAAAGTTAAACAAAACAAGGTAAAATTTAAAACATTTGATCAAAAACAAGGAAATGTTAGATGGAAATATTTATAAAACAGATATCAAATTTTTTGTTTATTACAGAATGGAAAATGCAGTTGAACAATGTTATGTTCAACGATATATAACAGACGATGTTAAACGCATTGCTAAAGTAGTGGTCGATGCTATTAGAAAGCAGCTTATTAGTATTGCAGACGAGCTTAACTGGTTAGATGATGATGCTCGTCGAGTTGCTTTTGAAAAGCTTGCAACCATTCAGGAATATGTTGCCCACGCGCCTGCTGAAAGTCCACCGATCTGGCAGGAAGCTTATGAGAAACTGAACTTTACCGAAGATCATTTTATGGTTAACCTAAAAAGTTTACAAACCACCAATACAAATATTAAATATCTCAAGCTTCGACAACCTGTAGTCCAAAACGAATATCACGAAATTGAATATTTGGTAATTAAAAATTATTTAGGTTAGTATACGCAATCTTAACCTTTAATTTTATTACTGTTAAATTCTTAAAAAAACATTTGAGTTGTTTTATGAGTCATTTAATTGTTTATTCCTTGAATTTGCTTAGATAGTTAAAATCAAAGCTGAAATTAAATATTTGAATACGCAAAACTTATTTGACGAATCAACAATTTTGTCAGTTTTATACACCAAACAGTGAAGGGTTGAAAATAAGTTCTAATGAAAAGATTATTTGTGTACTGAACTGATATCTCGTCTTTTCTGTGCAAATCGCAATGTACGCCCATCGTTGCGTTGTAAATTCAAATGTCTAGACGGATTTAATAAGCATTCATTAGATTGCATTATGGAGTAATTAATGCCTTCTGCCCTTTGGTCGAACCCAGGCAAACGATTCATTCCAACAAATCCTAAGCAGACACATTCATAGTGCAATTAACGCGTAGACAACGTAATACTTTGGGTAAACACATATTTTTGTTTTAAACTTTTTTTTAATTCTAGTCATACCATCAAATTATCTTCAAGCATTCTACATTGATGATTCCCGTCCAATGTATATGAACTTTGCATTACTTGGATCGTTGGTAGCTCATCAATTATCTGAGATTTTCCTAGAAGGCAGACGTTACGATTCTCACGGTGAGCTCCGAGAATGGTCAACATCCCAAAGCCTCTTCAACTATGACAACAAAACGCGTTGTTTAACGAGACAATATGAGCAGTTTCAGGTACCAGAGTTTGGACCAAATGTAAGTTAATTAAATTTTGCAATAACATTTAAAATGAATTGTATAAATTCAATGAGAAATCATTTTGACATTTTAAGAATATAAATAGAAATAGAAATCTCTTACAAAAAACATCGACGCGTATTGTTGAGTTTTTTGCTTTCAACCCCGTCGGCAGAGCAGATTTTATTAGTATTTATGTTCTACCTACGCGTCCTGCCAGGCACGCGTTTGGGGTTAATTAAGATGGCAGCGAACAGATTAAGTCACTCAACCATTCGTATCTACCGTAAACAAAAAAAAACTTGGCGACAAAACAAAAAATACAAGTAAAACAAAAACGAACGTAAATAAACAGAATTTAAATTTAGATTTATTGATGATGTGGCACACAAACGTAAAATGTTTTGTTTAACCTTTAAATAATCAAGATAAAAATCAGTTTGAATTAGAAATGTGGCAAACTTTTTACGGAAAATTTAATTTTAAAGTGTGGTTGCTAACTTTGCATTCTTCTACAAACGTTTCCACACTCTGGGAGCTGGAATTTGAGGGAAATATTCAGTCTCACCGGTTTTATCTTGTGCAAGAAGTTGAAACGGTGCGGAAGTGAGAATGCCTAAGCTTTTGCATTCGTATCGCTACGAAACGGCGATGTTAACACGTTTCTACCGACAATTATAATCACAACGAGTGCGAATATTAACGAACGTAACTTTTATGACGACATTAAAACCGGCGCGCCTGAAATTTCCAAAACACATTTGCTTTGGGGCACAAGATTCCTACCCAAATAGGTATATTCGTATATAAAACACATTCAACTAGGTTAGTTTGGTAGTTTTCCCAATGAAACAAAAAAAGTTAAATTTTAACTTTAAATTTAAAAAATCGGATATTGTTAATGATATATGTTATTAACTATTTGAAAAATATATTCTAAATATATTATATCAAGAATATATTTTTAATATTTTGTGTCCTATGTGGATATTGCAAAGAAGTTTGAGTGGTGGAGGCGCCGGGCACACCGCAGCGAATTATGTTAATTGCGGCTTTTTAATGCCAACGACGCGGCGTCTATTAGGACCCTCGGTCACGTCCGCCTGCCACAGCCGCCGCTCTCGCTCTTCATAATAATCATAAAATAAATCAGGAAACGTCCGGACGCGCACGCCGAGGAAAAGAAAATAACTTAACTTCGTAACACGAAGCGCAAGCTTTAAAGTCGAAGCATAGCCAAAGCCCATGCTCATGTTGAATGTGGATGTGGACGTGGATGTAGAGAAAAACGAAATTTATTTCCATACACGTTCACAGTCGTTGCGCGAACGAAGCGCTCTTTCAAACTGCGCTACACTGTTATTGCTAATTCGGATTTTATATCGGCGAATAAAAGTCACTGGTCGAGTATGTATTTTTTATGACATCGTTTGTGTGGTGCTTCTTTGGAATAAGCGGTCAGTGCACCCAAAGCAAAAGATAAGTTAATAGTTGTTTTGTGACTCTAATAAACAAAATACTTAGATATTTTTAATTTGCTACGCAAAAAATGCATAAATATTTTTTTTCAAATTGTTAGTTATTTTGGTGTGGCATTAATTGTTCTTTAAAAATTCACTATTGTGTCCATTTAGTGGTTTATTTAAAATTTAATAAACCGGTTTGATGATACAATTACCCCGGCGTCTTGCCTGAGGCAACAAAAAAACAAAACAACTAAAGCCAACGTCTAGTGAAGAGCCGTTTGTAGGTAGAAATAGCAGAAAATTAGTAGCAATGCGAACCAAAAATAATAGGCTATATGTAACAATGTAACGTGAGAGGCAGTAAAATATTAATTGATGGCATTATAGTGCTACGTTTGTTTCGTCCACAAACAAAAAGAGTCGCAAAAGCCGCCACTGTCGCCAGACAGTCGCGCACCTTTTTCTCGGAACCAACGCGACGGCAGAGAAACGGGATTAGCACGTTTCGTTTTTCTCTTTTGCCATCACCATCGTCGTCCTGCCCGCCACTTCTTTGCATGCTGCTTTCCAGCGAATGTGCGTGCGCTGCACAATGAATTTAAACGTCGCGAACGTTGCCGCCGTCGCACCGCGCGTATCCGTCGTGTCTAACGGCGCGCATTTAGATTAAAGTCATTAAAACGGAATTAACTCGACTCGGCGCACCGGGCTTGCAGAGATTAATTCGCTAAAAATTTCCCGGGGGCTCGCCGGATTCGAATACGCGCGTGTATTCACAGCGCGGTGTCGCAATGCGCGTCGTTTTCTATTATTTGAGACGTTTGCTTTCGTCGACCGCAATCATCGCGCTAAAGGGCGGTGCGAGCTTGGTGGAGGCGCAAACACACAACGTTCTGAAAAGAGATTGATTTATGTACGCCGCGAAATTAACATGTTGATGCTGATAATTTATTAACGTACACTTTTGGCTGAAAGCAAATATTGGATTGTACAATTAGCAAATTCTTAGCAAATATTTTATTTCATTATAAAATTAATTTTAATTTTAATCAAAAATGCTCGTGTTTTAGATAAATGCATCTGAAACTCAACTCGACGATGTTGCAGTGGTATTCAGTAAATTAATCGCATACAAATCGTACATTTCTTGGGTGGACACACACATGTCAGAAGGACGCTTGCCAGGATTGCAATATTCTACCAAACAACTCTTTTGGATTGCAAGCGCAATGGATGAATGCCACCACCAAGAGACGACAGAGTCACAATCGCCACGATCCATTTCAAAATTACGCGTCGTTGGCCCACTAAGGAATTCGGAAGACTTTGCGAAAGACTTCCGGTGCCCGATCGATACCTATATGAACCCGTCGGAGAAGTGCACACTGTGGTAGGCAACCAACGCGAGAACTGAGTCGAGGCCTCCTGTCGAGCGGACAAGTAGACGCTCATTATGTTAAAGGGCGTCATTAATTAGCGGCGTCTTTAATGAACCGCACAGAACTTGACGCCAATGCCGCCTCCTAGCCGCCAGCGATCCGCATTTACACAAAGACATCCGCATAGTGTAAAAAAATCAAATCTCAATGATATTATGACACCCACGTCCTCTTTTTCCTTTTGTTCTCGCGCAATGATTGAATGAGAGTCTATAAATCTTTTCACACCATCTCCCTTTGTATCACCATGCATCATTTCTAATTAATAATACCACAGATTTTTTTTGTTCTCACGAAGAATCTTTATTATTCCTTTTACAATTTTGTGCTGAATAAACAATTTTTTATCAATATGTAAGCTTGAATATTTTTCCAGAATAAATTGTTTTTCTACGCGCTTGAAAAAAAGCTGTTCACAGTTTTTGAAATGTATTTAAATCCATCTGACCGCCCCCATGGTTTTGTTAGCTGCCATGGCATTAAGCGCGCCCATACGGTGCCTGACTTTGGGAGGCGGCACGGTTGTTTAAACACGTTTTAATTAAATGAATGCAGAAACGCTTTTAGCGCAGTTTAAGTCGCGAATGTTTTTCATCAGCATCAACGCGGCATCAGCTGCGGCGGCAGAGGCAACCGACGGTGGGGCAAGAGCCGTGTGCATGTCGCGGAATGCGGTGCCGGAGCAAGTGACCGGAAAGTTTCGCCAATTAAAACTCGACGGAACCCAACTATTACCCAAGCACGCCAGCCGCCGCGGCGCTTCTGTTAGCAGGCGAATAGTTCCATCGCTGCCGCCGACGAGATAAGTGCAAGCGTGCAATGCAATAGAATGCAATGTCAGTGCGTTTTCCTACATTTACGTCTATATCTTTTCTCGGTAAAATTCCTAGAACTAGTCGATCTATTTGTAGACACTCGTGACGGTAATTTACTTTTGCCGATAGCAGCAACTCGGAAATAAAGTTAGAGATCAAAAGGCAAGGGGTACACATCATAAATTAAAGTAAATTTAAATTATTTATTTTGTAGCAAAGCAAATGTACATTTTAAAAACGTGAAAACATGATATATTATTTCAAATTCACAAGTAACCCCCACCCCGGAGCTAGTTGTGACATTTTTTTATGAAATGTCTACTCAACTTCCATATCTTTTTTTTCTTATTTGTTTACTTCTTTTAATATTTCAAATATCTTCCTTCTTTTTTAATTCCTTTAATTAATTTTTATTTAATTTAATCAAATAAATAACAATTTATCAATTATAAAAGAAATATATACGTTCAATCTTAACAATCAAGAAATCTGAGGTTTTAAAGCTGTAAATCTGCGAATCTGTTACAAAGGGTGCTGCAACCCTCTTGAGATACTTCAACGACTGCTGCTTCTACTCTTACCCCACAACAACCTCGGCAGCTTGATATCCCTTCGTGTGTCCTTCACACGACCCCAAGTTGTATTTAATTATCTCGATTGTCGATAAAACACACATAATCATGCGACAGATATAAAGGGGACAAAAACCCCATTGATGATAAACCATTTGCCATAGTAGGCTATAGAACATTATAACAGTTTACTCACAGTGGTAAGAAAACTTCTTGTTAAAAGACTTCCCCTTCGATCTCGACACTTTGCACTTGCACTTGTGAAGAGCGAGGAATAAGAATCAGTGAAGGGAAAGACTACATGGGTGTTACGCCAGGGGTAGGGTGTTAAATGTGCACTCTGGCGCGATACTAAATACATCCGCGCTTTATTGGGATAAATTCACTTGGGAAGAATGAAATAGCTTGAAGTGGAAGTTTTCGAAGGGTGCATTGTAAGTAGTAAGTGTGCGACAGTGTCAATCTCAGTTGGTGGTGTTCTTATCACAGTGTATCAGGTGCTGGTGGCGTTCTTGTGGTTAATTTTGTTTAATTTGTCACGAGGCATTTGTCTCTGGGGTCTGTGTCGGAGAATAGGAATCAAGTTTCAATTATATTAATAGCCCAACCATAAAGTGGGATTAGTTTCGTAATCACTCGTTTCATTCACAGTGTGAAAAATTAAAGAATCACTCAATAGAAATAACAAGTTTTACTTGAAATTATTTTTAAACAGAATATTATTAAGAAATGGATTGCTAGATCAGATTTACACTTAAACACAACTAGGAGTAGTCCGTATCATTAGGTACGAATTGAATTCAACTATGTCGATCCATTAATCAGGTAGATGTCCACCCATTTTCGCGTTACCACATTACTACACTTATAAACAACAACCAGGCTGCCATCACTGTCGTCAAAGCCTTCGCAGCACACACAAAACCTTCAATATATCGATAAATCTATTCCTGGCTGAGTACGTGCATAAACGACCTGGATGCAATTACATTGCCGAACAGGCCTTTGCAAATGTTCACCAGCGTTTCAAAATGCCCAGCTTAAACACATACAATAACGTGCGATGTTTGGATGTTTACACGCGAAGAACAACTGCTATACGCAATGGCCGTTGCATAATGCATACGGCAATACAGCAATGCTGCATTGGAGAGAATGAAGAGAGGATGCGTGGGACGCGCAGGATGTGGAGGATACAAAGTGACAGACCGACATCGACGGCAGACCGGCAGACTGGATGAATGCTAACCGCCGATCCCGTCGATCGAAAATTCATGAATGCCGAATGTCCAATGTTCATGCACATCCTGAATTCAAACCATATATTCATAGGTACCAGCACACGCGTTCATATATTAATCTCAATTTATAACGATATCAATTTTGCACTGTGTTTTCAATTTGTATTAGTATTCGTGGGGATGCGCTGTGACAGTTGCAGGAAATGGCGAAGAATGATTTTAACGAGCGTAGGAAAAACGGAAAATTCAAAGAATAAACGAGACCTCATTGTGCGCAAGCCGGGATGTTGGTCCGGTGCTGTTTTAATGGAAAGGGCAATGGCCATGTTTTGGAATAATTATTTTCCAAAACAGATATTCCATAAAGCGTTATATTGCATGCACGTATTATTTATATTGAAACAGTTATTTGAGCGTTTTCATGTTAAGTGTAAAACCAGCGAAACGAAACGTATCGAAATTGATTAAAATTGATTATTAAATAATTGCTAACCGAAAGCTGTCATTTTGATGGTGATTAAGCTTGTTTTGGGTCAAAGTACCGGCTGCATCTCGTAAATACTAGTTAATTAAATCAGCCATTTAATTAAAATTATTTTGCAAAAAATGGGTTGAAACTATTTCATTTATTTCACAAAGTAAACAACAAATAATGGTTTTAGTATCACATATATGAATGAGCAAGGAGGCCTCAATTAATCCCCTGCAATATGGCAAACCTTTCACCATCAATAAATCACATTCGTAACGCGAGTAATAATCCGTCAAGCATTTGTTGGGATCGTTTCATCGTTTGTGGCGTAAACGGAAATACTGTTTTATTTAGTATATCCATGTCGGTATTAAATTTCTGTATCAGATTTGGCGTGTTTCACCAATTAGCGTACGAGTCAGTTAAGTACACCGCAATGCCGCAGCTTGGTGCGATGGGATAGCAGCAACTGCGACTTTTCCGGTTGACAAATTTACGAGTTTATTGGCCTGTGTCATGTTAATACCTGCCGATATTTTTAGACTGTGCTAACATTTCAACAAACGCAAAAAAAGGTTCGAAAAAAATTTAAACAACAGGGTAGAGTTTAAAAAAATTTAACGCCATTCCGTAAACATTTACTGGGTGAATAGCCATAACAAAAGGCATAAACAATTTGGAAAGTATAAGCCTAATGGAAATGATTACCCGCTTTTATGTGTCATTTAACGCTCGCGGATCTTTTAACACATTTGTTCACAAATGTTTTTGCAGTGCATATTTTTATTTTTGTTTCTTTTTTTATCCTCCCTTGAAAAATGTACTTTTCGTAGACAGGTACTTGCTTTACTGTATGAGTTCGCTTTTTGTTTTATGCGCAGCAAATTAAATAAATTACGAGCATGAAATATATGACGTATGAAAAATAAACCTTTTTGCCGAGTTCGGCTTTTCTCCGTACGCATAAAGCGGATTGCTTTAAAATGCTTTTTATCCTTTGGACCATTATAATGAATGAAGGGCTTGTGCTACGCTCCTTTTATCCCAACAAGGCAGGAAAAGAAGAAAAAAACTTGGCAAATGGAGTAAAAATTTTAAAACTTATTGCATTTATATAAATGTTTCTGTAACTTTAATGCTTTATTAATAAATATGTCCATTAATAGATAGGTACGTACATATGTGATTTAAAAAAAATTTCAAATAAAAAATGACTCGTAACAACAGGAGGCGCGTGGTTCCTCGTCTTTAGTAACAGTTTAGTTACTATGGTAACCAGTTATGTTTCATCACAAACTTCAAATAAATAGAGTGATGGCATTCGTTAAATTCAGATCAAATTCAAGGACACATACGCCAATCTGTCAGGACCCTTAAATTACGGTCATGGACTTTAAAATTTTTATTCAGGGGCTCAACATATATATATAAGAAATTTTTGTTAAATTTGTTTCTTTTATTTCTCCATTAAATGAACTAATAAAACTTGTATACCTATTTTATTATAATGTTTATTTTAATCATACCAAATAGTTAATTTCTATAAACCAATCAGTTGTTTAATTTATAATTCAACTATAGTGAATGCGCTCAAAATCAATGAAAATCCATACGACTATTTGGCGTATTTAACAATAAATTATATTTTGGAAACCATGAGCATTAAAGCCTTATTTTCGTTGATCGTTTTGTATGTGCCCTGCTACAGTAAATGTCATGAGGCTCGCAAATTAGCCAACTAGCATGAATTGCTAAACTAAAACCTTTACGGATCGGAAAATTCGTAGCCGAGAGCTAGAGTTGTTTTATGGACTGTTTGCTTTATTAGATAATGAACGTAATGCGTAATTGTAAACAAATTTCTGCGGTTCGAGCCGAGTAAATTCAATCAGTTGTCCTAAAACAAAGCAACATATATATATTTAGAGCCGTAATATGTGGTCCCATATTTCCACATGTTTCCACATCAAAGTAATTAATCATTTTTATGAACTGTAAATATCAATTAATAAATATATTTATTTTGAAATTATTTAATATCACAAGTTTGGTGAACTTAATCAAACCAGTTTTTTTAATTAAATGGTACGTTAAAGTTGTATTAAAGTCCATTATAGGTATGATTCCATATATATATTTTACGTGAATTATTCAGTCAATACTGCCTTCACCAGTTATTAATATTTGTGAGTAATTAACTGCAAAGCCCGGGAATATAATAATTAATAACCCAAAACATAATGAAATATTTTTAATGTTATTGTGTTCACAAATAAACATAAATATTTAATCAATTCTCTACGGGAACATGCAAAAAAGTGTTATATAGGTACTATAACAGCAAACGATTTTCAGTTCATGAATAAAATCGTCGTAAACAATATTTTGCACGCTTGCCTTGGTGTTATCCTTTTTTATTTGGGCTCTAGACTTGTTCTTTGTCTTACTTTACGCCATTGCCTATTTTTATACATCATACTCGTTGTTTTTCCGGTTTGCGTCCGCGTTACTCCACATTCCACGCTTTTTATCTATCGATTATATTATCCTTCACAACTTGAAGCAAAGCGTGATGCCAAACGCGATAGTAACATGATGTTCGCAGCATCAACAAAGTGAAAAAATGCTAAAATCTTCTCTTCGCGTTTTGTTCTTTTTTGTTTATTTCGATTGCGACATTTATGCCGCTGCGAGTCGCACAGACGAACCAGAGCGCTTTTCAATTTTTTTCGGTTGCCTCGATCTTTCTGCTTTTATTATGATACTTTTACTTTTGCGCGATGTGGCGATGGCCGTTTACGAAAATACTTTTTGCAATTCCCGCCGGTCTCGTACGCGACTGAATTTCAGTTTCGGCAGCGCATTCCGGCGTTATTTCACCGGATATCCATCGTCGGCAAAACTATGAAGCAAACGTCATTGAGCCGCACGTCCTCTGCGATATATTGCCTTTCTGCTTCTGAACCAGTAGATCCAGAATTTTGGATTGTTTCATACAAACAATAATAATAATTCACTACAAAGCATAATATTTTTAATAACCAGTATAAAAATCAAAATGGTGGAAAATGAAAAACCGAAAACAACAAAACAAAATAAAACTTGTTTATCAATCTCGACAAAACAATCGACCAAATAAATGAACCGAAAGTTAAATTTTAATTTATATGGAAAAATAAAATTTTAAAAAATAAATAAAAGTTTTATAAACAAATATCTGGCAATGCAGTAATAGAATAAAATCTTGTTAATGCAATAAACTATTTTCGTTTTGAAATGTCAGGAATGTTAAATGTTAAAAAAAGCTTGCAAAGCTCGAACGTGCTAGCGCCACCACGCATTCCACTGGGTATCCGGAATGAATAGTTCTAAAATATGCAAATTTCATTACTCCCGGACGTGTATCATTTCGACTAATTAAAATCTCGGAGTTTTTAGCTATCACAAAAACTTGAACGTTTGTATTTCAACTGTATTTTATAAATTAAAATATTTTAACATTCCAAACATTTTAAAACTTAATATTAATTAATTAGCTAACAAGTTCACTTAAAAGATAATAGTTATTATTTTTTAAGTCTTACATGAATGTTAGTAACAATTTGAGAGTAATTTACACAAGTACGCGTTAATAAAATTACGAAACGCAATAAAATTAATAAGAAAAACGTTGTACTGCATAAATCATTGTGGCAAGGCATAATTTTCTTGTTAAATGTCGTTTACCCACGCCGTTAAAAGCCAATGTCGTGTTAACCGTGTTAATATTTTCCGTGCTGTCGGACATTAGCGCTGCCCGTTCGCTACATAAATAAAAATTGTTTCCGTATTAAGCGCACATATGCTGCACACCGTGAGCAACAATAACTATCAGCTCTGCAAATTATTAGCAACAAACCAATGTGAACTGCGAGGCAAAAAAAAACAACAAAAAATAAACGACAAACAAATGTGTTGTTAATGGTTGGTAGCAGTAGGGTAAAAGTTTACTATTTTTGTATTTATATTATACCTACATCAAAAAATATTTTTTGTTTTATATTTAATTTTATATTTTTTTAAATAAAATTAAAATGTTAAAGTGTTTGTTGTGAAGTATCATATGTTCATTATTTGCAAATGTTCCTAGTAATGCTTATGTGTCCTAGCAAGGCCAACCGTGATTTAAAACTAACCGCATCTTGTATGGCCTTATTAAGATTCACCAGCCGTAAATATACCGTCAAAAATGTCTATATAATAATTTACTGTAATGCGAATAGAATTATAATAGAATATTCACATAAAAACTGCAATTGTAGTAAGTTAAATTCTGCATCTGATGATATAAATCTCAATGCTGAGCAATTTCAAGCACATATCTAAAAATATTAAATCATAAAAATATTCGTCTATATGGTGTAATGTGGGTTGTCGTGATATGAGACATTGATATGAAATGAAACGTTAAAAACAAACCCGATTAAATCGAAGTTGGGGAAGTTTGGGGAAAAACTATAAAAAGCCACTTATAGTACGTTAAATTCTGCATCTTGTGAAGTAAATCTCCATGCCGAGCTATGCAAAGCACATTTTCAAAACTCAACTCAAAACTGAAAAAAGGGATTTTTGTTGTTGTTAAATTGTTTATTTATTTTCATGAAAAGTATTTATTGTAAGACAAAATAAACTTTTATCCGAATAGATTAATAAAATACCAAGATATCTATGAAAGAACGAAGTAAAATTATCAAAATCTGTAGAATTTATAATTTTTAAAAGACGTCTTAATTTCTCGCCAAAAACAGTAGTTTTTACTTTTGTGAATTTTGGACGCTTTATCCCAACTAAACAAATTGAATGAAAAGTATTTCATTTGCGGTTTCAAATAGATTGGTTATTTGAGAATCTCTATCCAAAATTTGAAAATCATAGAAATAAAACGGGTTCTTTGATTTACTGGACTGTTGAGCCGTCCGTATAATAATTTTTTAATAATTGGCTTTCCATGATTCACCTTTTTATTAGTTTTGCAATATACTGCAAAGAGATATTTTTGAATCAATTATAGAATATTGCTCATATTGATGGAAATTTAAAATATAATATCAGAAATAAAAATAAAACTACATAGAGACTGCTAGGAACGATCTTAAAAATCAATTTCGCTTTGAATTGCACGGTGGAGTTTCCACCTTCCGAGTTTTTCATGTCTTCCAATCCGCTTGTAAATTCTTAACTTTCCATCTTACCCCCGCAAGCGCATAAAAATAACAGAAGCAATAGTGATAGTCGTGGCAGTAAAAGAAGTATGAGAACGGCTTTCAAAGTCATAACACGAGTCGCGCTCCTATCCAAACGGCAAAGCCGACCATCATTATGTCGGATCGTTGGCGACATTTTGGGAAACATTTTTGAACTCTCTCTCGTACACCGACTATTTTAACCTCAACCAACACCTAGTGACTGGGTTCTAGTCATTGAGTATAACGACTGAAATTTGATACGAAACCTTCCGGCAAATACAGGTTTTTGAAGTAAAATTGCAAATTTGTGCAAGAAATCTAACAAATAATTGATATTAGCATTTGATATTAAGTAGGTATGATATCTATTGGTAAACACTTACTTTTTTGTTTATAATTTTTGTTAAAACACTTTGTATATCACATTGGGTGAATTGTTAGTCGAATATGTAAGAGCGTCTATTGCCGGCGTAGCCTTTGGGCCTCGAAAAGGACTAAACGCCAAGAGTTTCGAAAAGGGACTTTGCGTCATTGAATTTTATCGAATTTCGAAACTGGTAGCAAGCAATAGCTAGCACTGCCACTACTACTAGTCTGAGGTTCTGATGTTAGGGTAAATCTAAGACACAATCCAAGAACAAGAGACTGCGGCGAAGGCTCGCAAGAATTTTGTGCCGGCTGGGGCAGCATGGCGTGTCTCATGAATAAACGTGACGAAGATGACCCGAAAGGCGTTGGAAGAGAGATTGTTGCCGCCGTCCCTAGTCGCTTGACCTTCTTTAAGTGCCCAGAGCGCGTGAGATGTGTTTTGGAACCTTTTCCATCGTCTTGTGCCCTTTCATTTCCCTATTTTCAATCTTATGAAAACAAACGAGGGATTGGTTCGGACCAAACATCAAACCGACGAGTCTGGAGAATTGAAGAAAATAACAGTTGTAAATTCTAAATCGGCCGATGATTCGAAAAGAAATACAAATAAAATAAAATCTAAACACTTTGGTTAAGTGTTGACTACTTCTAATATTTGGTTACAAGCAAAATATCCAAAATAATATTGAAATAAAATAACAATCAGATTTATGTATATTTTTGGTATCATTTTATTCAGATATTTGTTTTGGAAATGCTAAAAATGTTAATAAATGCATTTATTATTTTTTTAAGATTTTTTGCTGTGAAATATTATGTCAGGTTCGGAAATGTGCGAATGATTGATGATCACTTAAAAATGAAAATTTTACCCTGCAAATTTGTGCCGTACTTGAGTCCTATATTCACTGGAGTACTTTAGGTTGGGATGTAGAATATACATTTCGGCAGGAGGTTTGATCGACAAGTATCTGTTAAAGAGTATTAAAGATACTTCCCGAATCTCACTTTACTCTAAATGCAGTTTGTGTGTATTTCATTACTACACCCCTAAAGTCCTTCACACACACTTAACATGATTTTTCGAATTTTTTTACTTATATCAAAATTCAGTCAGTACTTTTCGTAACAACATTTATTTTTGTTTGAATTATTGAAGTTTCGTGCACTTTAAACGAAAATTCGTCACGATATGAAATAATAAAACGTTCATTTAGTTTGAAAAATGAAAGTCACGTAGCTAACGTCCCGTCGCGCGTCGCCATTGCCGAGAATAATTCCTCCGCAGAAGGTTTAACGTTGATGTGATGGTGATGGTGGCACAGGCTGTGCCAATGCTAGAAGACAACCTCTAGAATTTGCCCATGTGGCGAAGTACGGGTTGGATATGGCTGGATATTGTAGATGTGGCTGGATAACTGGATATTTTAGACACTAAGGTGGGACGGCGATGGCGCCGCTACGCTGACGCCGCGTGCCTAATGCCAGACGACTTTTCGACCCACTCCGCTTCCCTACCGCCTCCAACGTCTTTCCGACTGCACGACAATATGTCATAACGGCTCTTATTTTTGTAAAATGGCAAGAGTGTGTGACATATTAATATTGGAGTTCGCGGCGACGGCGACGAAATGGAGGTCATTTACAAAATTCCAAGCAAGCGGCGGTGAATCGCGCGACCGAAAGTCATTTATTTATTTTTCAACATTTCAACGCTTTATCTATTCCCTCCCCGTGCGCTACCACAACTTGGTGGCAGTCGCAGTGTTCCCGTCCCCGGCGGTCTGTCGGTTCGTTGGAGACTTTACAATTTTGCTTCTTTATGGCAAACCCAGTCTCTTAACGCTTCTTTTTTCCACTTTGCAGTTAAAGAAGTACTTTATTCTTTCGTTCTTTTTATCATAAAAAGTTTGCTCAACTTTTTCCAAACTTAAATTGCTATCAAATTGTTTTTTCTGCAATCATTTAAAGAAGTAACGTTGCAACCCAAAGATCATGTACTGCATTATTTTATACACAATAGTAAGAAATATTTCAATTTTAAATTTAAAGTTAAACAATGTTTATATTCTGCCCTTTTAATGGCGATAATATTAATTGTTAGTAATTTATTTGAAGTATTAACGAAAATATTTTATTTTAGACGTGAGAATTTTGGGATTTGTCTTAATTTGTTTACCTTTAATATTGTTATTAAAAATTTACGTTTTCATTATCTTGAAATCATTTAGAAAAAAAGATTTGATTAAATTTATTAGTTGATTATTGTATTTTATAACACTCATAATTTCGAAATATAATTTCTCATTCATATTGACTATATGCAACCCATTGTACACTACTGCCAACAACAACATCTTTAACCTTGCTTGCAACCACACTTGCAACAAACGAGTCAAACTGAGTTGATTTGAGTCAAACTAAACGAAAAGTCATTCTCCAGCAATTATTAAAACAAACTAAAAATATGAACACAATCGCTGTTCTTGCAATACGTGTTAATAATCATTTGGAAAACCGTATCAAAGTAGATGTGGACCTACATGGCAAAGTCAGTGCGATCAGGGAACAAGCCAGCAAAACTGTAATGAAACCCACAGAAGATTTAGGTACAGTCTTCCTTTATTTTTAATTTAAATATAATAATTTTTTTCATCTTAAAACTAGATTTGGTATACTGTGGTATTGCGTTAGAAGATCAGAATACTTTGGCTTCTTATTCATTCAAATCAGGAAGAACAATTCATGTTTTGTCAAAAACAGTCCCGAAAACCTCAAATAATTCTGAGACAATTAATGTCAATAAACTATATGCAGAAGCAGAGTTACCGAAGTTCTTATTTGCAGTACAAGAATATGGAGCTAAAAATATTGTGCAGGTATTTATTTATATACAAAACACAGGGAGCCATTAAAACAATGATAAATCTTTTATTATTTTAACATAGAAATTGCCAAGGATTGAGGTAATAAAGAGAGTCCTCTCATCAGTTCCTGAATTGTCACAAGATATAGGTGCAGTTTCCTTGTTGTATGATCCTGAACTTTTGTTACTTCTATCTCAACCAAAAACCCTACAAAAAGTTCTTGCATCTCATCCTCTTCTCTGCAAAGCATTGCCAGTAATAACAGCATACCTTCGAGAAAACCCTATAAACACTGGTCGTCAGGCATCAACCAGTACTGGAAATTCCTATTCCTTAGAAGCAATGTCAGATGATGAAGAAATGGACAGCACACAAACCCAGCCTCAAACTCGTGAAGGACAGTTAAATCCGTTAACGCGTAATTCATCATACATGGCTATTACAGCAGCGCAACTCTCCGCAGCTCTTGCAAATGCTAGAAATTTCACATCAACTGGTGCCGTTGTAAACGACACACCGCTGTCTTCAACTTCTACTGTACCCACCGGCTCAAGACCTATAATAACTAGTGAAATGTTTGGCAATGCCCTACAGCATGCATTTGCAACGAGCTCAGCTTCCGGAACAGATATTACAGGCAACAGCAGTAATAACACATCAAATCAATCACAACTTCAAGACGAGAGTTTGGAAAGTCTTCGTACTCGCCTACAGCCGCAATTACAACAAATGCGGGATATGGGCTTACTGGATGAGACTCAAAATATAAGAGCGTTACAGGTAACTTCAGGTGATGTCCAAGCAGCTATTGAAATGGTTTTCGGCAATGATATCGATATGAACTTCTAATCAAAAATTTAATTACTAAAATCCATTTTTAACAGCACAATTTACATCAACGCATTCCAACAAAGTGTGTGCGATTAAACGAAGTTTGATTTCTATTTATAACAAAAACCTTTATGCACAAAATATTGAAAACAAAAATTATGCTGTGAAAAAATGTTAGTAACTGCAAAAACTCAATGACAATTTACATTTTTGTATTGATTGTACTACAAGATAATTTAATTTATATAACATTGTATATTGATAAAGGAACTAACTTGATAAATCACACATCAGTAAAATTAGCAAATATTACCTAACATGTTAAGATCCTAAGATATCGGCCGGCCTTTTTTTCTATCATTCTTTGTTTCATTCATTTGCGACGCTTTCTTTAATCAAAAGCGTCCAAATATTACATTTTGTATACATGTTTAACAAACAAATCGTGAACAATCGAATATTCCCCATATTCTTATCATTACTCGTATCGAGTTTTACAATATTGTATATTGATTTCATATTCATAATTTCATTTCGCTTAAAAAGTTTAAATATAGTACTCTTGTGATTTGTTTCTGCTTAATTTTCTCGTTAAATATTTATCGTATCGTATATATAATCTTTGCTTTGCACTGTCTACGTAAAAAAAACGATTTTCGCACGCTTATCGTTCAATCACCGCCACTTCCCTCGCCCCATTCGTGCTGCCTCTGAACGCGGCGTCAGAGAGCGCGCCCATCCTGCGTCTGCTATATCCTAATCGACGTTTGCAGGTCTTCGTCTTCGCTGGGTTCAACAGTTCGGCGGACATAGTGTGGCCCATCGGTATCGCCACGAACGTACGGTTCCGTTACGTTAACTTCAGTGATGCCCGATCCGGGGATTTCAAACATCGGTTCAAGCAATAAAGATTCCTGTCGAAATATAATATAACAGTTTTACGTAATTTTCATAGCATAATTAGTAATTACATACCAAAATAGCACGTAATCCTCTAGCACCAGTCTTTCTTTCCATTGCTAAGTGAGCAATTGCGTTCAAGGCTTCTGGAGTAAACGTCAACTCACACTGGTCCATCGCTAACAGACGCTGATACTGCGGGATCAGTGCGTTCTTGGGTTCGCTAAGAATGCGAACCAGCATTTTTCTATCTAAACTATGGAAAGGTACCAGAACGGGGAATCTTCCAACAAATTCCTACAAAATCAACAAATGCAATTAAATTATTATTAACAAAACCAATTAAACGCAATTAAAAAATATATAAACCAACCGGTATCATTCCAAAATCAATGAGATCTCTAGCTTGAACTTGTCTCAAAGACACGTCTCGTTCTTGGTTTTCTTCTTCTGCGGAGAGATCCGATTGGTTCAGAGCCTGTTGTGAAGCAGCTCGTCGCCCTTGATTTCCTGAGACTTGAGCACCAAAACCAAACACCTGAACAGTAACAACAAAAATAATATTATTTATAATAAGAACCAACCAAACAAATAAAAAATAAATATATTACGTTTTCGTTGTTCCTACGTGCAATTAACCTATCCAATCCGTTGTAGGCACCACTAGCAACGAACAAGATGTTGGTGGTATCTACTTGAATTGTCTCCCCACGCAATTTCCTAGGCGAATTACGTTCAGGCACGTTTACTACTGTACCTTCTAACATCTTCAACATTCCTTGTTGAACACCCTCACCTTAAAAATACAAAACATCAATTAATCTTGCTGTTATAAAAAAAATTAATCGTTCCATACCTCCCACATCCCGGAGTTGATGGATACCAGGTACTGCGCCAATTTTATCGACCTCGTCCAAAAATACAATTCCAATTTGGGCCCGATCCACACTATAACCCGCGTCCTGGAGAAGTTTTCCAATCACACTTTCGATGTCTTCGCCAACGTAACCAGCTTGTGTCAGAGTTGTACAATCGCATATGGCGAATGGCACGTCTAAACATTGTGCTATCGTTTGTGCTAATAAAGTTTTACCTATAACGCATAACAAAGAAAATGAAGGTAAATCTTGTATCAATAAAATATTGAAAATTAATTTACCTGAACCAGTTGGTCCTAATAACAAAATATTGGACTTTTCCAGTTTCAATTCGTGGGTAGTCTTGTCAAGAATATCCGATCCGCCTGTTCGTGTTTCTGCCTGCTGCTGTTGTGTACTGCCCATGTTGAAACTCATAGAACCTAGGCTTCCAATTCCTGTCATAGGTGGTATGTCTAAATGTGTGTGTAAAAGTGCGGTGTGCAAAGAAATTTTGAAAAAAATAAATAAACTTTTCAGTTTGTCATAGCATGAAATCCTAAACTAAATTTATTATTAAGGGATATCAAAGGTATTAATGAGTGTTAGTGATTGTGCGTAAAACTACTCACCCCTGTGTGAAAAACTTGTATGGGGTCCATGCTCCATCACAGCCATGTCTTGACGAGCGCCTGGTGTATTATTAGGACTGTTATTATAAATTCGTTTATAATGATTGTACACAGCCACAGATAACACCTAAAATCACAATAAAAAATACAAATTTAATAATTAACAGTAAAAAAATCACAATAAATATGACAATTTACTTTTTTCGCATGCTCTTGTCCAACAACATGCTTATTCAAATACTCGAAAATTTTCTTCGGCGGCGGTGGTGGTTTACGATAAAATCCAGTTTTGTTATCAACACCTTCCTTTTTCTTACTGTCCACTTCGCTAAGTACAACAAAGAAGTGATGACACTTCTCGCATTTGACAAAACGTGTCGAGCTGACGAATGTTTCCACATGCGTGCATGGATCTCCGCATTTTGGACAGGACAAGGTGTTTTTGTTCTTGCCGCTGCCGCCACCTGCTGTCGATGCATCTTTACCACCGCTGCCAGGTAAATTCGGTGGTGGTGGCGGTATTTTACTACCGGTGGTGTTATCACCACCAGCTGTCGTTGCTTTTAATAGTTGCTGACATGTCGCTATCTGCCTTTTGGGCACGGCTGTATAGGTGCATAGTGGAATAAAACCTTTAAAAAACAATTAATCAATGTTAAACAAGAAGGCAAAACAAGAAGTAACATATTCTACAATAAATTACATTATATAAACTCCAAAAACCCACAAAACTTTTAAGAAATATCACGTTACATGACCACATTGACGCGAAATAAAATTAATATTCTGATATAATCAAATTTAAATAATGTTTTCATATAATGTTTCCATAAAATTGCAAAAAAATTGAGAAATATTAAGTTACAAAAATTATTGCAACAATAACATATCAAACATTACAAAATATGTTAAAATAGAATAAAAATAGAGCATAGCTGATGTTTATCTGATGAATTTTGACTTAAATTAATAAGAGTTGCACCATTTTTTTGTTGGTTTATCAAACTGATAATATTTTATCATAATAAATTCTATGCTAAGTGCACTTTACCAGTACCATAAACTGTGTTTTCTGATCCTAGATAATTAAAATTTATCTGTGATGTTAATATCAGTTAATGTAATGTAACTGCACAAACCAATACGCGTTTGCAGAATTTTTATGCATACATATTACGTTCGTTTTATACGTTTATTCACAATTTATAACGTTTAAGTCGTATACTAACAAAAGTAATAATGATAATATAGTTGTGGTAGTAAATTGAAAAAATGCCAAGTATATTTGTTTGCCCTTGAAACAGTCGAGCCAATACAAATTCGTTCAAGCCAATACAAACATTTTTGGATCTATTTTACCTACACCAACCTGCACGTATCAGCACTGCAACCGCCGCTGGTGGTAGGTAATCATGTCAATGTCACTGCCACCAACATATTGCTTAATTGCGATTTTATAACATTTTACTCTTTTGGTAACTGGTACATTGTGTACGCATTAAAACTCCGATTACCTTCGATGCTGCAATGCCATGAACATGTCATGAGCAATTGGTGCGTGCGTATGTGTTGTTATGTCACTTATTAAAAACATTATTAAAGGTGTGTAAGAATTCTCATTGAAACTTGTTTATTACTCGTTTAACAGGAATTTTATAAGTTTCAACAAAAAAATGAGAACAAAAATTTGATAAAGAACAAAATACAATCGAAGTTGTGTATTGCTGTATGATAAGTTGCCTATATACTGAAAAACGTAACCTAACTCAACATTTACTTTTAACTCTACAATTTGAAGGTGTGAAAAACAACGCTTCAAAAGTTATTTATAAAATTAACATTTTCGACGTGCCAAATAAATGTGTGTTGTTTATTTTGTTTTTACGTACAATGTTTTGTTTTAAACTAAATTTGTTATCTTATCTTTGCGTTGATAATTACGGAGTGTTCTATATGCACAATAAATAAATTTTCAGCTGAATTTACTCACGATTGGTTGTTACTTTAGAATTCCTGACCACTATTGCCAACTTGCCAGCACTAGCCAGCTTGCATCTGACACTCGACATGCTGCAAGTGTCGATTGTGGGAGATGATCTTTGTGTTAATCCCCGCAATCTTCACACTGCCACAATCCAATTCCAACAATGGCAACAAATTAAAACACGATTGTGAAAATCGTGTTTTAGTGATCGGTGTCTCCTAACTAATCACACAGCACGTAATCATGAAATGTTGTTAACAGAAGTACACTGTACAGATGTAATAGTGCAGCATACGCGAGTCGCGATTAAACTAAAAAAATTAGTTTAGCAGGAGCACAGCAGGAGGATTTGTATTTGTTGGTCGCAATTTCAAGGCCCGCGAGTCCGTGTCCTTTCCACTCTCCGTGCGGACAGCGTGACGCAACAATCGACGAAAAACACGAGCACACAGAAAGAGACTTGTACGTTTCGTAAATTGATTTCAAATTTGCGATGCACAAGATCTTTTCATTTGGGGATGAAACAATGAGACTCAAAAATTATGCTCCTAGTCCTTTGTTGACCATTTCAACAACACCGTGTCATCAATGATTCTTCGAAACACACACCACTGTACAGTCCGTTCATTAGTTATTTCTTTGTAATCCTTATCACAGATCGTTTTTTTATTTGCTTCCCTTTCTTAGTACAAGTATCTGGTGTTGTGTTGTGGAGGTGTAGGCGCTGCGTGTGGGTGACTTTACGTTGCGTTTTGAGACGATGAATTACCACGAAAACCAAATGCGAAAACCGAACTTCATTAAGGAATTACGAAAAATTTTGGCAACTTGCTAATTTATGATTGATCATCAGTTCGCCATTATCGGTTTGTGGCCGAACGATGTTTACTTATTATCAACGACCGCGACTTTGACAGCATGGAAAATATGATTTTTATTTTGAGACCTCGATCACGTTGACAAGTGGCTTCGGTATTCATCGACAACAGTCGGCAACGCACGAAACTTACGCCACAACAGGGTCGTATTATCAATTTAATTTAATAATTATGTTTCAAATAAAAACCTTTTGACATAAACACAAAATATTATTTAACACAAACCCAGCTTAATAATAAAATTGTTTTATTATATTTAAAACACATTTAAAATTGTCTGACACATTTTTTTTTTAAATTTAATAAAGTTTCACTCTGGGTTTATTATTTGCAGATAATTCTTACACGTTTGAATTTTTTTTGACGGAATAATTGCGACGTAAATGTTTTGATAAATCCAGCCAAAACATGACGACACAACAACATACTCGGGCGATCTTGTATACAATCGCATTCACATGCATTTAACAGTCGTCGTTATTTTTATCCGCGTTGTCATGCATGCACTTCAGACGAGTTGGAAATTATCAGAAATTATATTCATTGCGCAAACCTTGCAACAATAACTTAAATCACCCCCGCACGATGAAGCCCCATTATTCACACAGTTATTGAATTAAAATAAATTCAAATAATTGTCCAACCCCTTAAACAACGCGAATAATTGAATCACGGAGTTATAACATATATATATATAATATATAATAGTTTACTTATAATTTGCAAGTAAAAATTTAAGAAATGTTTCATCAAAACAATTCATTGAAAAACAATTCATCAAAGACTGAAAAATTTGAAAAAAAACTTTGTAAGTTGAATGATAAAAGTACAAGTGTAAATTATTCATAGTGTCTTGTAATATTATAACATAACGTTTCATATTATACATATGTTTTATACATATTTAATTTTAAAATATTAAAAATTAGGAAAAAAATGTGTTTTAAATTAAAAAATTATGATTTATTTGTTAAAACTAAAACAACACAATTAAATGTTTAATTAAAAAAATATGTTTATTAATTTTTAATGCTTTTATTATTAATATTTTAGTTTAACACGTCAATAATTGAATTTAAAACTTTTAAAAGCAATTTAAATTAATTTTGTAAACGCAACCCAACATACACTAAATT
>JARJDS010029241.1:0-10732 GCA_030264155.1 Atheta pasadenae | reverse complement strand
TAAACCAACAAGATTGTTGGTAATAGTTTAATATGAATTGCATTATTTATACGTTTTCGATATTAATTGGAATAGTTGTAAAGTAATATTATGTGCTAGCGCTAATAAATAATTAATCGGCGTGTGCGGTGCGCGCGCAAAGGTCAATCCGTGGCGAACGCGAAGAACGTAAAACGTAAGAAACTGGAGTATCTGAAATTATTTAATATCAAGAAAAAATGTTTTCGATCGTCGATACGTTTCTTCATTATTATTATTATGTAAAGCATTTTTTAAACGGACCACTTTCACTTTTTCGATGTAAACTTAACTTTATAGAAGTGGAATCGTAAGTTTATAAATTTGTATTAGAAATTTCACAAATAATAATTGCATTTTTTTGTTTGTATGGGACCTACGGCATTTTTTTAATTATTTGTGATAAAAATATTAATATATAGATAGGTTTTAAATTAAAAAAATTATTTGTTTTTTTTTCATTGCGTTGTTTGATTAACTTTCGAAATAGTTACGGTTTTCGGATGTCACTATATTTCTGTTACCGCATTTAATGTTGTTAGTAAATAACTAAATAGTGAAGACAAGTCAGTGCAAAAAATAGTGAAGAATGAAGAGTTAATGGACAAAAAATTTAATCGTTAATTTGTTCCGGATGTTGTGTAATGAAATAAATTGAATCCGCAGATTTCGCTTTTGATTTACAGAAAAAAGTGAACATTGCAACGCTAAATTGTTTTAGATTTTATTGGTAATTAATTACGTTTTTTGGTGTTTTCTATTTTTGTTGTGTAATTTTACGCACACGAGATGATATAATTTAGTTTTATTTATTTACAAATTTATTTTTTTCAAGTTTTTAAAATTATTGTTATGGTAATTGTTTGTTATTTATGAATTGCTCAAGTTTGATGCTGAATTACGTAAAAACTAATCAAGATATTTTAGTTTTTCTTTCAAAAATAAGTTTGGTATGTATATAAGATTGTGTTTATAGAATTTCAATAAATTATACAGGATAGTACAAATTTTATAGCAGTATTTGTACTTGATTGCAATTTTTGTAGTTTTTGTATTATTAACGAAGTTTAGATGTAAATTACTGAGTAACTAATTAAGATACTTTAATTTTTCTTTCATAAATAGTTAAAGTACCTATTTAAAAATAACTATCCTAAATTTTATCTTAATATACAGGGTGATACAAATTTTACAGCAATATTTGTATTTGAGTGCAGTTTTCGCCTTTATTTGTGTATTTA
Organism: Atheta pasadenae; assembly: GCA_030264155.1. Lineage (NCBI taxonomy): Eukaryota > Metazoa > Arthropoda > Insecta > Coleoptera > Staphylinidae > Atheta > Atheta pasadenae. Next base: position 9,473 of record JARJDS010029241.1, on the reverse strand, counting down.
ACTAAGTTTAGAACGTAATTACGGAGTAACTAATCAAGATATTTTAGTTTTTCTTTAAAAAATAAGTAAAGTAGCTTTCTGAAAACAGCTACTCAGAATTTTATCAAAATATACAAGGTGATACAAATTTTATAGCAATATTTATACTTCATGACATGTTATTTCTAAATTTATTTATAAAATTATAAAATATATTTGTAAATATTTAACTTGACATTTTAAAAAATATATATCAGGATATGCCTTGTCGCTTATAATTTTTTTTCAAGTCTAACAAACGCATAAACCACGTAGAAATTAATTAATTCAAGTTGTAGCATGAAATGATTTGTTAGGGCAACCTTGGCGCCGACATATCACATCAAACTATCAGAGTCCGTTCGCATGGCTATCATACGCGATGTATTAAATTAACAAATCATGGCGAATTTTATTGTCCCTGTCGTGCTTGTCTTGTTTTACACAATGCGAACTTCGTACCAATCGACAGATATGTTGCTGATTGATATATACGACTAGTTGTTCCATTCTTAATATATATATATAACTATAACTTAACTTTTAGATAACTAACTAACTAACTACATTGCAACTTAGTACTTATTATAGTAGATCATAATTAATTATGAAATAATTAAGAGTTAATCATAGTTTCATGATTTATTATTATTAGTAAATGTTTGTTAGTTGGTTACTGTGATCCAAGCCATAAATTATTAATAACCGGACATTGATAGCAATGAAATCAGCGCCATCTATCTTGGTTGTATGTTGATTTAAAGTAAATGTTTTTGTCTAGCCGTTATTATTGTTTAGTTTTTACTGGTTTAAGGACTAAATCTAGTAATTTTCATTTCGAACACAATAAATATCTTTCTTAACAGCAGCTCGTGGTTTCATTAGCATTACCAAAGTAGTAATTAACCTTCGACAGGACTATTAGCGCAGGTAATTAACTCACCGACATCTACCTAGTAATTCCTACTGGTAAGCAAAGTTAATGCGATTTCTTTGGAAGTTGAAGATTGTACCTAGGATCTTCTCAGTTAAGTTTTAAGTTAAGTTAGTTGTTGGGTGCTAAATTAATATAGTGCAACATTAAGGAATATTACATATTAGAGATGGTAGTTGGTAAGAAGTTAAACAAGATTATGGTTTTGAGTTGAAATAAAGTGCTAACAGCAAAACACACTCAAAATCAACCATGTAGAACTTTGGGTTAATTGTTAACGGCATTATTTGTGGGGTGATTAATCATTTTCTATATATTTTTTAGTTTTATGTCTCGGGAATTGGCATAAAAACAACTACCCTTAATTTCATTAAAATATACAGGGTGGTACAAATGTTACTCGAGTATTTGTAACTAATAACAGTTATATTTTAAAAGTTTCTATTATAATATTTAAATATTTATTTATCATTGTTGTTTTTGTTTCAGGTAAGTTGTGAAAACTAGCGATCATATCATAGACATTCATTCCGCGCATTGGCTGATAGGTATCAAAGTTATGTGAGTATACACTGGTTAAAATGCAAAGTCTTAGCTGCGCAAACAAATAATCGACAATCAATCGATGCAATCGGCGTGATAAGGGAGGGTAGGGACGAAATGAGAATGAGTTTGCAGTTGCAGTGACGATGGAAAGTTCAGCGTGGCGCGTGGTAGGCTCGAAATGGCCGCATCAACCAAATTTGGTCGTGTTGATATTGCGCATTTGTGCGTTATTTCGATAATAAAACATTTGTTGTGCGCACATTGTGTGCACACAAAGTAACACTATACGAATACAGTGTGTTTGTCTTTTTTTGTTGGAAATTTTTAGTTGGTTGACAATCAATTGTTTTACGTTTTGGTAGTGTTGTTTCTCATAATTACAACATGCGCCATGATAAATGGGAGAAACGACGGTGGTGGCGTGGGCGGTTTTGAATAACGCGCATGAGCGAGACACCACTGCGCCTGCGCTGTTTTGTGTCCGTTGTGTCCGTCTCACCGCAGGCACTAATGAGTTTCAACAATAAATCACATCGATACGCCTCTAGCGTCTATTAATTGCTGCTGTCACGTGTTTTATCTGCGCAAAACGAAAGATAATTTAAACGATTTTCCCGTTTTTACAGTTTTTTCACGAAATATTCAATTGGTTTTCATTTGACAATAATTCAAATCATTTGTTTTTTTTTAAATTTAACTCAACTTTTACCCCGTCAATTGTTTGTTTCGTTGTCCTTCTTTTTGTTGTTTATTTACTATTAACATTTGAATATTCCGACCGAGGTCAATGTTTTAATCCGTTGCATTGCACTAAATCACTAAAACATCCGGTGCTTAACACTGTTTACGGTATTCATTTTATTGTTCAATGTTTTTTGTTTTATTTTTATTTATATGACATATTTTCTTCGGTTATCCTTAACATTGCAAATCATTACAAATCTAACATGGAATTGGTGCAGGCTAGTCAAAGATCTAGTGCACGTGAAATTTATGATTATTCAATTCAATTCGATTCAATAATATCACTGTAGATCGGTTAATAAAACTCTTTCTTTCAATTTTATTTATTTATTTATTTATGCACTCGCAGACTGCGAATAAAATTATTATCTATGGCTTAAGTTTTATTGAGACTTTGCGAAGACAGAAAGAACAATATGCAAACCAACCGCGAACGCAAATTGTGCGAAAGAAACGTGTCTTTAAGCTGGAGACTTTAAAATGGAGACCTTGATGTTTGGTTTATTACTTTGCCACTTGGTATTGTAGTTATCTGGTTTAAAAATTGTTTAGTATTTAGTCAGAGTTTAATAGAATTTTACAAACTTTTGTGAGCATTTAGTAAATACAAATATTAGCACGTTTCCTCATTTAAAAACGCATAAAACATTGATTTCTAATAAAAATATCAAAAAATGTTTTTAACAAAAGTTGTTCCTTATTAATTAATCTACAATTTATCTTAGTAACATTTTTTTATAGAACGCACCAGTTTTGCTAAAATCACAAAAATCATTAACAATAACACTAAAGCTGAAGCTGTTGTGCATAATTTCTTCAAAACAAATTAACTCAAATCATAATTATTCAATAAAAAATAACAGTTTAGGCGTTAATTATAATTAAAATTAATGATTTCCTATTAATAATTTTCGAACCCAAACTTTGAGGCTTTCAAAGTGTTCCATCATTCATTGGCGCATTCATTGCCCAAGTGCTAAACATTTTATTTTAACACTCCGCTCATAGCGCTAACGCAAGAATATTATTTCAAGATCTATTGCGCCCTCCGGCCACGCTTCGTACTCTTAAAATCTTATTATTACTTATTACTCAGCGACAACACCAGCGCTAAGCAGTTGACGATTAAAAACGCGCGCGCACCACACGCATTTACATAACATTTTTAACTTGCCGTTCAACGTAATGGAATATTTAATAAACTTAATAATTTAATGGGCGATAATTACTATTTAAATTTCTTTCCATCACGACGAAAAATACATAAAAACAAATGAATTTTTAGAATACAAAATATCAAAATGCAAACACATTTGTTTTCTGTTATTTTCGTTTGTTTTTAAGTTCAACAGCAAACAAACAAAAAACAATTGAAAAAAAAACAAATGCTTGTGTCATTTTGTAAACTTTTAATGAACTTTCAAATAAAACAAAAAATATTAATCGTTGTGGAATAAAAATTAATTCCCACGATACTTATTGTTTTTTATTTCGTTAATTTGATTTGCAGTTTTATATATTTATTCACGCCATGTTTTTTTTATGATCAAACGTGTTGTGGTGTTGCACTCGAGGTGAATATTAAAGCGTTAGATTAATTTAATGGCGCCAATAGCATCGAAATATCCTTGAAATTGTCATAAAACAAAAACTTTTGATTTTGATGAAAAATTTCCGAAAACGAATTATTAGTTTACCAATTTTTTTTTAGCTAAAACTTAGAATCATGTTACTTTAAACGTGTAACTGGTAATTATTTCTAATGACATGTAAAGCCTGCAACGTGAGTTTGTTAATAACATTATTATAGAACTAATAAAATTTATTTATAAAGATTTGATTCGCATTGCACCGCATTAAATTGCATTTGTTACTCAGCTTTAGATTCCAAGATGAATAACAAAGGTCAAGGTATAGTTTGCGCATAGTTATTCAAACCAAAATAACGTTAATATTCATTTATTTAAATTTATCAACTGTACAGAGTGTTTTTTAAAATTTCTTTTGAAACAATTGATTTATAAACAAAACTGTTAATAAACAATTGAGTTTTTGACCTGTTTGTTTTGTTTTTTTGAATAAAAAACAAGCAAAACAAACAAAACACTCAGTTTGTTATTAAGTTTAATTTAATAACACTCTGTATTTATTATTAAAACTATTAATAACTAATTGAAGTTCATTTAATGATTGATATACCCATATACCTTCTTGTAGGAGAACAATAGATGTAGATAAAATTGGAATGTTCGTCAATGACATTTTTGTAAAAAGTTTCCTAACTTTCACCGGCGTGATAATTAATTACTTTCTTGTTTAATTAATCACGTGTTTGTTATGGTATCTACCAAAAATCCAATTTAATGTAATCCAATTTAAAATAATTTCCCAGATACGCATTTTGTTGGAAAGTATTCAACTCACAACAAGTCGCGATAATATCTGCATTTGGTTTTAAGTACAAATTTAATTAGCGGTGCGCAAAATATGAAATTGAATGGCTCCAAGCGGCGCTGATGGCTGCGCTTGACGCTTGGTTGTTAAATGTAAAACGCAAATATGTACGCGGTGCATGCATGGTAATTAGATGCTAAAACGCACCGTCATTCTTTATTAATTATCTCTAAATGCCCCCGCTTTGACGTTGTTCGCAAATATGATTAGTGCATGTCGTGTTTGCATTTGTGAATAAATTGACTTTACTAATCGATAACAAACGTGGCGCAAAAAATAGACGAGTGGTTTACATATAAAAAAAATGGCGTAGAAATTGTAGAAAAAAATACCCAAATAATATTAAGAATTCTTAACACATTTTAGCATATTTTAACACACTTATAATAAGTGCAGGAATTTAAGTTGCCTTAAGATAGGTTATGTTGCTTTAAGTAGCGCTTAAGTGACATCTTAGGTATTCAAGCACGCAAGACCGCGTGGTCGTTGAGTTTATTAACGCGTGATTGCATTAAAGAATTAACTAAAGACCTGCGGACACTGAAGAGATGACATTACGGTACCGGTTGTAAGGTAAATCGTGAATCGTTTTAACGCTACGTCCAGTTATCAGACGTTGAGACTCGAGGACTACCAAAGAAACAGGTGGATTGAGAATGGGAGAAAGTGATACGTCTGTGTTTTATAATAATTGCCTTCTCAGCATGAAACAAACCAACAAAATGATGTTTCGATTTTAAAATTTAGTCTTTTGTTTTGTTACATTCAAACAAAAAACAAAAACTGTTGCGAGTGTACTGTAGTCTAATAAACAAAATTTGTTCTTTTAAATAACGAACGATTGAATCTGTTTTTTAGTTTTGTTTTGCGTTAAAGTTCAAATATTTCATCATACAAAGTGCAACATTTTGTTTTCTGTTAATTTACGATTTAATTCTTCCTTCATTCCAATCGATTCTTCAACTCGCTGTTTCTTCATTGCTATTTAAAGTTTTATTAGCATTTTTGGAAGATCGGCATTTATTGCCACTCGCACTCGTAGACTCGTATTTATTAGATTGCTAAATTGTGCATTTTTTTCTTCTTACTGCTGCGCTAAACGAACGAACTCACGAGCTTGACATTTTCGTCCCGCTGGTCGCTTTTCGTGAATTCGACGAAAGGATAAAATTGAATAAAATGCAGAAACAATCGCGACCACATCCAAACCATCTGCGAACACATTTAACATTAGCACGCTCTTGTAAATAACCGAACACACAACACAACCTGCTGATGTAATTCAAGCCAGTCGGAGAACCGAAAAGGCCGATTTAGATGTTACCACGTTTTTGCATTTGTTTTCTTTCACCAGCAATATTAAGTATTGATCTGAAACAATTGAAATTGACTGACAACAAATAAAATAAAAATAGAACTATTGTTACTGTTAGTCTTTTGTTATTTTTGTTTTGTTTGTTTGTTGGCTACATATTAATAGATGGCGTGAGTTATATTGCATAATATTTTGGTTGTGCCGGTAACAACTGTCAGGAATGATTAAGACGAAGTGTAAATTGACGTGCCATCTTCGGCTCTTCGTGCAGTTCGGTTGATCATAAACGAGATGGTGAGGCCGAAGATTCCGAATGGGTTTAAGTAGATTATTAACACTCGGGTCCTTTAAAGAGCTAATAAATATGTCGGAACCGCGTCGATCCGATGGTCCATTGGCCCATTCACAGCCAGGCGAAGAGGTTGTATGTGCCCAAGATAATTGGTCGAGATAAATTAGACGCAAACGATCGCCAGCGAGCGTAAATGAATGGGGACTGGATGAGGGACCGACACACACGCGGGCCGTATCGATAATTTATTTATTGTCTCCTCGTTTCGTCGTTTCCTATCCTCTTCGCATTCGTCGTTTCTTCATTTGTTTTGTTGTTTTATTTCATTCACTCGGGTGCAAAGTTATTGTTGGCCTTCTCCTCGGTTCTTATTTCTTATTTCGACATATATTGTTTCTGATTTTGTTTCTTGTCTTACATTAGAAGACGTTTTATAAGTGGTCGCTAAGTTATGATTTCCTGAAAACGCTTGTTTTTTGTTTGTTTTAAATATACAGCGTGTTTTGTTTTTGAAACAAGTTTTTTATGCAATTATGCTATTTTGATTGGGTATTAGTCATTTTAATATTATAATTTAATTTCCACGAATTTCTTCGGGTGTGATTTCATTGTGTGGTGTAAGCACATTGTATGTTAAACGGTCGAAGCAAGGAATGGACAAATAGATGCATTTATGTGCAATAATCGAGTATAGTCGCGCGTTTGGTTGGATATGTTGCTTGCTCTCGTGTAAGAAAATAAAGCATGCAAACGGCGGCGGCGTGGGCGGACGTTGTAAACGTTCGCTCATATTTTCTAATTGCAATCAAGATTATTGCGAACGATAGACGACTCGCGCGAGCATAATGGTATTGCACACACGCTGCTTAAAATTCCCGGATTGCACTTACAGGCCGAGCACTCCGCCATCGACCATTTCGATTGCAGATTGAATCTGTGAGATGAGACGTGAACATTGAACGAAAGCAAAACGCAAATGCGCGAAGTGTAAAATACAACATCAAAAGACTTGAAAACTAGGCAAACTTTTCTTCTATTCTTTTGTTTTTATTGATACACATTTATGTAGGGTTCGATTGTTTTCTTCAAAATCAACACCACTGAATTTTGTTTATTTTTGTTTGTTATTTGTAGTTACACCAAAAACAAAAGAGTAAAAGTGTTGTTGTGTAGATGGCGTTAGTTGTTATTAAATATTTCTGTGAAAGGTTTTTGACTTGTTGATCCACAGATAACAAATCAAAAGAAAACTAACTTATTCATTGCATCGGAACGGTGAAATCTGAATAAAACTAAAAATTACGTTCCAGATTAATACTGATCTTAGATAAGTACTTGAATATCTCCGTAATTATTTCCCTTTAACAGGCAATTCCCAACCTTTGATGTCTTGTTCTCATACTCTGTGCTCAAGATGCGATTATAGGTAGAATAATGTGTAATAAATCGATTATTAAATTGGGAAAGCATGTCTTAGTGTCTTGGCGATTTCGACATTTCCATTATTCCATTATCTTATTTTCGTATTTTCATTTATTGCAATTCTCGCGAGCTCTCGCCCGCTTTTTTTGCTTGTCGGCTGTGGTGAGATTGCAAAAGCGCGCGCGCGCGAAAAATGCCTTCCGGCTAATAAATATCCGCGGATCGCATGCGAATATAATATTCAGAAACGATTAAAATGGCATTTTCCCATGATTTCTATAATTGTACAACAATTCGCGTCAGTGCTCTGCCTCTGCCTCTGCCTGCATGCATGCAGTCTCTTCTCCAACGAAGGCGGCCAACACATTTGTGCAGAAAATGGCATCGCCTTCAAGTGTAATTAATCAGTTACCAAACAACGACGACGACTCGGCACGCCGATTTACAACTTACAACCGTTCATGTTATTGCGCCAACGAGCACAATTACGCTCCGACTGGAAATAAATGTTTAATCATCCAACAAATACAACTAATCCGAGCTTAAACACGTTAATAAATACAATATCACAATAATATTGGATTACGTGTTTAATGTGTTAAAGTTTAAAGTCACTACGATCATAAATTATCATATTAAATAATATTTACTAACCAAAAACAAAACACAAACAAGTTTATTTGTTGATTTTATGAACATTTTTAGTGATTTTTGTTTTGAAAACAATTGAAACACTATACATACTAGAATAGTAGTTTGTTTGTTTGTTTGTTTGTTTGAAAAAAACAAAACATTTGAAAATCATTCAGTACAAATCAATCGACCCGTATAGAAACTCATAAAGTGTGCGATTTTTAAAATGGTGCACGTGCAAAAAGCAACGCGTAGGATGGCGGACACACAAAGTGAAAAAGCAGAAAGAGCAGAAATATAATAATTCACTTCGACTTCACGGGCTAATTTCTACATTTCGTTACGTTACTACGTTTGTGATATTTATTACAACTGAAACGTAACGTTTCGGCATTTGTACAAGTTTGTATTTATTGTTATTGTTTTCTTGCATCTCTTGCATGTGGTCCGTTTTGATTGGTTCGATATGATATTTCATAACACTCGCCAATGTCTTCTTTTCGTTCTCATTGTTCTCTCGCTTAATGTAAAATAAATGTAAACGAACCAACTTTCTTCTCTAATTCGTATTAAAACAACGATAATACCAATAATAATAATAATAATCATAATAATAGTAATGTAAATAATATTTACATTATTCTTAGGAAATGTACTTTATAATAAAATACAGAATTTAAATCGAAATAACACGGAATAGAATGAAGTTAATGTTAAAGTTGTGTTCGCGCAGTGTTCGTTTAATATTCTGATCGTCGCCCACGCTACCATAGAGTGAGTTACTTCATTGTTGTTAATGTTAAATTTTGTTTTCTAATTTTTTTAAAAACTTTAACGCCATCTTCACAACGGCAACCGTATTTTTTTACCACAAAACAAACACTGTTTCTTTATTTTATCAATTGTTTTTACTTTTGTGTTTTATTCGGCACTTATAATAATTATAAAGTAATAAAATTGTTTGTGAATTTATTTTCATCTACATGTTCAGTAAATCAAATATTTTTACGAGTTTTGTGACTTTACCAACGTGTAATAAGCTCATATTTTATGTGAGTCTTAAACGAGTTAGAGATTTGGTGACATTCGAAATGTAATTTATGAAAAATGTTTTG
>JARJDS010029237.1:0-21468 GCA_030264155.1 Atheta pasadenae | reverse complement strand
TAGCAGTTGAATGAAAGCTGCCGTACGTCGTGTACAGTCGCGAACAGTCGTCGCTAAAATCCATGATGGCCGACCTCCATAAGATTACCCGGGGCGTTGCTAAGGTAAAAATCAACACTCCCTAGCAACCAGTAACTTTTGAATGTGTGAGTCAGTGTTAGTTCAACGATGTTTGAAAATTTTCATACTTAATTTAGTGTATTGTGGGTTGCGTTCTTAAAAATTAAATTATTCAAAGTTTGAAACTTTAAAAATGAAATAAAAACTATCCGGTAAATTAACTTAATAATTAAAATTAATAAATAACATTATAAACTAATTATACAAAGTGTTTTTTAGTGATAGAATCATTTTCTACAAATTTTGTTTAAAAAGTAATTAAAAACAGCATTTAACTAATTACTCTCTTGTCATTTATTAATATAAATAAATTACCAACTAATTCTAAACATAATTAATTTTTTTTACATTCAAATCTGATTACTGTAACAAAAGTTATCTTAATTTTTATTTAAAAAATTAATAATTCAGAAAGAAATAATCATAATAAATGCATAGTTAATTTTTAATAATTACCATGTTAAAGTTTCCATTTAAGTTTAATCTTAAATTATTTAGTTCCAATGTTTGTCTGTATTTTGATGAGTTTAGATGACTTTCTATGAGTTTCAATAGCTTTGATGGCTTCAGATAACTTCAGAAGACATTAAATCACTTTAGTAAGCTTTAGCATAAATGTAGATCAAGTTAAGGCTTTAAGGAGTACATTTCGGGATAGAATGGAATAGAATTCATTTCTTCTATCCCTCATCCTTATCCTCATCTCTATCCTTCTTTACAAAGTCCTTTACTTCAGTCTTCTCAGACTGAAGAAGGAGGAGTTGAGAATCCACTTACATATCACTTCCAGACGCACGTAATAACAATGAATGAAAGCTCATCTAAAACCAAACCCATACAAAAGCTCACAATCCACCCCCTAAAACGCATCTTCATCGTTTTCATCGTAATTATCTAATTTTTTATTTTTTTATTTTAAAATTTTAATTATAATTCAAAAATTACTAATAGCTAATGTTATGTATCATAACTTAACAATAATATATCATATGTACAACGAACAACCCATCGTATTGATGCAACGTTGAGCCGTTTGTGTTTTGCGCCCTCGTTGTGCGTTTAACCCTCGTGTTTTTGGGTGAGCGTCACTAATTGGGCGTATTTACACCGAAACGGGACGCTCCCGAGGGTCGACCATACCGCACACAACAATAAATTACGACAACTTTAACTTACAATTTACTATTTGAATTTTTATTCATTTTAACAGGAAAAAACATCACAAATATTACAAGTTTGGTTAATTTGTTAAATTATTGATGTTAAGTGATGTGAAATAAATCCGGTTTTTTTTCATAGTTTAATTTGTATATTATGACAATTAAAAAATTATTTTCTACATGACTTCACGTGAGTGAAGAGTGAAAAGGGTTGAATTGTGTGCATTTGACTTGCGTTTACTTTCTCGCGATGTTTAGTGATGCGTTCAATGATTAATCACTTCGGAAACATATGCAAAAGGGTTGAATTGTATCTAACGCATATGGTAATATTTATTTTTAATGTTAGGAAGCTTTAAACTTTAGTTATTTAAGTTTTTTGTTTGAATTTTATATTTTAGTGTATTGTTGGTTGCCTGTTTGCTTAGAAATTAATTTTGAAGTTTTTTGAATTTTAAAAATTGTTAATGCATAATAAAGCAAAGATTGTGATTGTTTTATAATTAGAAAATGTTTAGATTTAAATTTTTTGTTTTATGTTTGTGTGTAAAAGCTTTTAAATTTCGTTTTTTAAGTTTTTTGTTTTCATTAATAATTTAGTGTATAAGTGGTTGCCTATTTAGCAATAAATTTTAAAAATTGTTAATTTTTAATAAACTTAAGAATGTCATTTGTTTATAGCACAAATACAATTGAATTCTAATTGCTTTTTTTGTGTTTGTTGAATAAAATGTAAACTATTTAATTATTTAAGTTTTTTGTTAAAATTAAACATTTTAGTGTATTATTGGTTGCCTATATTGTGGGAAATTACTTGCAAATTTTTGTATTTTAAATCAAATTTGACACATTGCAACATAAAAATGTGATAGTTTAATATCAAATATATTGTATAAATTACCATAAATCTTCTATAAAAATAAACCCTATAATATTCCCACTTTTTCACTATTTTTCTCGATTACTTTGCAATTCAATTCCAATTTTTTCCTTTTTTTTATATTTTCCGTTAAAGCATTAACAAAAACACGTGTTCATGAAGGGTGTAACCAGAGGTGTAACTATATTAAAGTCAATACAATTAAATGTAATTTAGTATAATGTATTTTCCTCAACGTTTTTCCCTAAAAAACATGCATTTTATGTGAAAAAAAACGAAAAAAGTCAACTAAAATCACAAAAAATGTCAAAATGATGTACTACGTTACACCTACTAAGGGCAAAATCGACAAAATAACAAAAAACACACAATATAACAAAAAACTAATAGAATCAATTGTGTTTTTGGGGGGATTTTAGGGGTTTTAGGGTGAATTTATTTTTTGTGTGTAAAAAAAGTTGCCTACATTAAAAAAATAATTTTTTAAAATTATTATTTTAATTATTATTTTAATGGTTATTATTATTAATATTTTTATGTGTGGATTATAAATATTATTGTTTTTAAAATATAATTATAAGGGATGTTAATTTTAACGTGAAAAAAGTTGAAAATTTTGATTTTCAACGTCAAAAATGTCAGAATTAATTAAAATTTTAAATCCCTGGACATTTGAGACGTTCCCTTGCTTATTCTTATCTCAACGCGTATTTCCTTCCGTATTCTTTTTATTTTCCGCTTTCAAAACGGCTCAAATCCCCTCGAAACTCGTAAAAACCCTTCAAAACTCAACAAAACTTAACAAAATTTAACACAACCCCTGCAAGCTTTTTTAAGAATTTTTTTTTCTTTAATATACCCTTAGGTTTCTTTATTTTTTTAATTTTAATTTTATTTTTAATTTAATTCGAATTGCAGTTTGAAATAATTTAATTTAATTCCTAAATTCGCCTACAGATTTAATTAATTCGTTGATACAAATTTGTTTGGATTTTGAAAGAAAAGAAATGAGAAGATGTTGATTGTGTTTTTAATTAATTTTTTTGACGGCTGGTTGTTATAAGAATAATTAAGATTTTGATTTGAATATTATTTGGTCGAGTGTTCAAGTTTTGTTCTTCTTTTGGAGTTTTTGGTTTTGATTTTTAAGTGGAAAAGCGTGGCACGCGTGGTGCACACCCCGTGCACTTCACTTTTATTGCTTTAATTTTCATATTTTAATATTTAATGCATAAACAAAGCTTTACCAACACCGGAAATGCTTTAAAAGCAAAATTTTATGGTAAAGTTTCAATATTTTTTCGGGGAAAAAATGGAGTTTAGTTTTTGTTGGGTTTTATTAATAAGAATTATTGTTTATACAAAGTATTATACATGGTTTGAAAGCTAATAAAATTTACTATTATGTACATTGTTTTTATAATTTTGGTGATTATTGAACAAATTTTACAGGGTGTTAAAGTCAATACATCTAATTTTTCACTTTCATTGTTTTGGTAAAAATTAAAATTTTGTTTTTGATAAGTTTGATTAATAAAAATAAATGTTTATGTAAAGTGTTATACATGGTTAGAAAGCTAATAAAATTTACTATAAGTTGCTAAATTTTTATGATTTTAGTAATTATATAACACATTCTACAAAGTGTTAAAATTAAAACATCGAATTTTAAACTTTCATTGCTACGGCAAAAATCATAATTTGGTTTTTAATATGTTTGATTAATAAAAATAAATATTTATATAAAGTGTTATACATAGTTATAAAGCTAATAAAATTTGCTATAAATTGCTAAATGTTGATGATTTTAGTAGTTATACAACAAATTCTACAGGGTGTTAAAGTAAACACATCTAATTTTTAACTTTCAGTACTTTGCGTAAAAACATAATTTAGTTTTTTTAAGTTTAATCAACAAAAATTAATATTTATAAGAAGTGCTATACATTATTAGAGAAGTAATAAAATTTACTATAAGTTGCTAAATTTTTATGATTTTAGTGATTATACAACACATTCTACAGGGTGTCAAACTCAACACATCAAATTTTAAACTTTCATTACTTTGCGTAAAAATTATAATTTAATTTTTGATAAGTTTGATTAATAAATATAAATGTTTCTATAAAGTGTTATACATGGTTAGAAAGCCAATAAAATTTACTATAAGTTGCTAAGTTTTTAAGATTTTAGTAATTATACAACGAATTCTACAAGGTGTTAAAGTTAAAACAACAAATTTTAAACTTTTATTGCTTTGGCAAAAATCATAATTTTGTTTTAAATATGTTTGATTAATTAAAATAAATATTTATATAACGTGTTATACCACATTAGAAAGCTAATAAAATTTACTATAAGTTGCTATATTTTTATGATTTTACTGAATATACAACATATTCTACAGGGTGTTAAACACAACACATCAAATTTTAAATTTATATTGCATAGCAAAAAAATAAAATCTAGTTTTTATTAAGTTAAATCAAGAAAAATAAATATTTATATAAAGTGTTATACATGGTTAGAAAGCCAATAAAATTTCCTATAAGTTGCTAAATTTTTATGAATTTAGCAACTACACAACAAATTCTACAGAGTGTTAAAGTCAACTATAATTTGAAAACAAAACCAAACAAAATGGTGTATTTGCTATATTTTGATATTATTATATTAATAAAATTAATTGAATAAAGCTTTGTAAGCGTTTGATTCATAAATTAGACATTTGTGAATTTAATTTGTGAGTTATTAATGTCAACCTAGTGGAAAAGACAAGAACACATCAATACAATATGTTTCATATTATATTAATCTCGCCACTCTATTTAGGGTGTGACAAAAGAAAAGTTACGCCGAATTATACGAGGGGTGAAAGCTTACAATACTTACGAACTATATCGCAATAACAATCTGATTCGAATCTGGCCGGACCGTCAGTGTCGTGCACACAATGAGGACAATAAAGACAATTACGTATTACTTGCGCCTTGTTGACGCTTTATTAGAACGATTCAATTTAGAAAAGCTAGAATTATTGCAGAAGAAATAGACACAGGAGGAAGAACGTTAGGAGTTATAGGTTTTTTTAATTTGATTTTAAAATTAATAAATTTTGTGACAAAAAATGTATTTTGTTTTTGATTTATTTAGGTAGTAAAAATTATTATTTATTGAAAGTGTTATACATGGTTTGAAAGACAATAAAATTTATTATTTGATAGAATTTTTTTTATAATTTTAGGATTAATACAACTAATTATACAGAGGGTTAAAGTCAATACTTTAAATTTTTAAGTTTTATTGCATTGCAGAAAAACAAAATTTAGTTTTTGTTAAGTTTAATATAGAAAAATAATAATTTACATAAATTGTTATATATGGTTGGAAAGGTAATAAAATTTACTATATGATAGAATTTTTTCATAATTTTTGGATTTATGCAACAAATTCTACAGAGGGTTAAAGTCAACACTTCAAATTTTTAAGTTTTATTACAATGCCGAAAAACAAAATTTAGTTTACGTTAAGTTTAATATAAAAAAATAATTATTTATATAAATTGTTATATATAGTTAGAAAGGTAATAAAATTTACTATATGACAGAATTTTTTTGTAATTTTTGGATTTATGCAACAAAATCTACAGAGTGTTGAAGTCAATACATCATATTTTAAACTTTCAATGCTTTGGCAAAAAAATAAAATTTAGTTTTTGTTAATTTAGTGATTAAAAATAATTATTTATATAAAGTGTTATACATGGTTAAAAAGGTAATAAAATTTACTATACGATGGAATTTTTTTATTATTTTAAGATTTATGTATCTAATTCCACAGAGGGTTAAAGTCAATACATCAAATTCTAAACTTTTAATGCATTGGCAAAGAAACAAATTTAGTTTTTGATTGTTTTGGTAAATTAAAATAATTATTTATATAAAGTGTTATACATCACTAGAAAGACAATAAAATATACTACAAGTTGGTAAATTGTCATAATTATAAAAAATATACAACAATTTCTACAGAGTGTTAAATACAACACATCAAATTTTCAAATTTTGTTACATTCCAGAAAAACAATATTTAGTTTCCGTTAAATTTAATAAAGAAAAATAAATATTTAAATAAATTGTTATACATGGTTAAAAACGTAATACAATTTTCTATATGATGGAATTTTTTTATTATTTTAAGATTTATGGAATTTATTCTACAGAGGGTTAAAATCAATACATAAAATTCTAAACTTTTAATGCACTGGCAAAAAAACAAATTTAGTTTTTGTTTGTTTTAGTACATAAAAAATATTATATATATAAAGTGTTATACATCATTAGAAAGACAATAAAACATACTATAAGTTGGTAAATTGTCATAATTATAGAAATCATACAACAGTTTCTACAGAGTGTTAAAAACAACACATCAAATTTTCAAGATACGTGAGATTTTAGAAAAACAATATTTAGTTTTTGTTAAATTTAATAAAGAAAAATAAATATTTAAATAAATTGTTATACATGATTAGAAAGATAATAAAATTTAATATAAGGTGCTAAATTTTTATAAATTTCTTGCAAATACAAACAATTCTACAGAGTGTTAAACACAAAACTATAAAATTTATACATTTATAAAAATTCTAAAAAAAACTTATTTACTTTTTACTTTGTTAAGTAAATAAAAACAAAGATTTATGTAAAGTGTTATACATAATTAGAAAGCTAATAAAATTTACTACAACATACTAATTTTGCACGCATATTCAACAACCAATTCTACAGGGTGTTAAACACAAAACAACAAATTTTATACTTTTAACGCTTTTTTTCAAAATAAACTCCAAAACAAATAAAAAATAAAACAAAAAACACATAAATACGTAAAATAATAAAAATAATAATAAAAACGAAAAGAAATAAACCCAAAACGTGTGCATTTAATATCTTTGAAAAGAGAGACGGGACAAATCGCACAAGTGTGAATGACGTGTGATTTTTACGTTTATATTTTTGACGACAGACACCAAAGGGATGCAAAAGTCATAAGGGTGTTCAATGCATAAGCATCTACATCTCAATAATCCATATTTAGTTTTACCTTAATTTAAATATTTCTTTAAATATTATTTTTTATTTTGTTTTTTAAAATTTGAAATCCTAAAATGTCCTGTTGTCTGTCCTTTGATGCAGTAAATTTGTTAAGGGTGCGAAGGGTGAGAACGCCACTGGTGGTCAACACGTACCAAACAATACACACAACACACTCAAACACATAAATACACCGTACAAATACAGACCATCCCCTGGTGAGCTTTTAAACGAAAATGTTGAAAGTGAAAAGTGGAAAGCAACGTTCGGACACCTTCAAATTTTCACTTCAACACCTCGGATAGACATCAAACAGTTTAGAAAATTGTTGGGAAATTGTGGAAATATAAAGAAATAAGTATTTTGTTTTTAATTTGTTTTAGTTTAGATTGTTTTGTAGGTTAGATAACTTTTTAATTGACTTTTATTTTGTATTGTTTTTTAAGAATTTTTTGGCATAAAATTTGTAAGAGTTTAAGTAATTATTAAAAATTAACTAATAAGGGTAGAGTCATGAGATAAAAACGAAAATGTAGCTAATTTATTTAACTTTTATTGTTGTAAATTTCAATATGTTATTGTAAAGCGTGTTTTAGTTATTTACATTTTAGTGAGAACATTTTTTTAAAATCAAAAAAATGATCAAAATTTATAAGTAAATTTTGGATAATTATTAAAAATAAACTAATAAAGTTACAACTTTCAATTAAAAACTATAATATTTAAAATTTACTTAAATTTCTTTGTTGTAAATTTCAATTTGTTGCTAAAAGTTGTTTTAGAGTTATTTAAATTTTAGTAACAACAGATTTGCAAAATCAAAGAAAAGACCAACATTTTATAACAAGCAAAGTTTGGTTAATTATTAAAAATAAACTAATCAAGTTACAACTTTCTAGTAAAAACTAAAATATTTCAAATTTATTTATGTTTTTCGTTTAAAAATTTCAAATTAGTACGACAAATAGTTTTTAAGTTATGTAATTTTTAGTAACACCTGTTTTGTAAAATCAAAAAAATGACTAAAATTTGTATTCAAACTTTGGTTAATTATTAAAAATAAACAAATAAAGTAACAACTTTCAATTAAAAACTATAATTTTTAAAATTTATTTATCTTTTACTCCTGTAAGTTCCAATTTAGTAAAGTAAATAGTTTTTAAGTTATTTAATTATTAGTAACACGTGTTTTGCAAAATCAAAAAAAAAGACCAAAATTTGTAAGCAAACTTTGGTTAATTATTAAAAATTAACTAATCAAGTTACAACTTTCTAATAAAAACTAAAATATTTCAAATTTATTTATCTTTTCATATGGTAAATTGCAATCTGTTGCTAAGAACAATTTTAAAGTTATTTAAATTTTAGTAACAACGGTTTTGCAAAATCAAAAAAATGACCAACATTTTTATTAAAACTTTAGTTAATTATTAAAAATAAACTAATAAACCTAAAATTTCCAAAATACACTAAAATATTTAAAATTTACCTGTCTTTCACCACTGTAAATTTCAATTTCGTACATTAATTAGTTCTTAAGTTATTTAATTATTACTATCACCTGTTTTGCAGAAATAAAATAATTACCAAAATTTTAAAACAAACTTTAGTTAATTATTAAAAACAACTAACCAATGTAACAACTATAAAAAAAAACACTAAAATATGTAAAATTTATATATTTATCAACTGACAAAAATATAAACATCGCACTTACAATAAATTTTAAACAATTAAAATTTTTCCAACACAACGCAGTTAAAACTAAAAAAAATAACAAAATAAAAACCTAAACTTCAAAAAATCATAACAAATAATCTATCACAATAACACAAACAAACAAAAAACCAAAATATTAACAATTTAACTATCTATCACCAAAAAAAAAATCAAAACAATACCTCAACAACCCTTTAAGTTATACCAATATTCCCAAATTAACTTTTCATCAAAAAAAAAATAAATATTCTAACACTCAAATAATTAAAAAAAAAATTAATTCACTCCCAAAAACAATGACGTTTAATTTGTATTAATTTCCCTACTTTCATTTACATCCCCCACACACATTAGCAGTAAATTTCCGCAATTTTCCATTCAATTTCCTCTCTTTCAGAATCAAAATCCGCACATCTCGCAAACAAAACTCAATACCACATTTCCATCCCGACATCTCACAAACTTACATCCACCACCATCAACTCGCAGCATCCCTTAGGGTTTCACTTTATACATACATACCTAAACCCCGGACTAGTTTATTCGCTGAAACGTGTGCATGTGCGAACGTATGCAGGATGCGTGCGCGGAATGGCTAAACGGTTGAACGACTCCTGCCCAACCGCACCGCAGGACAATAAATACGGATATATCCAGATAGTAGAAATCATCAACCCTTAACACACACACACACATACACATTACGTACATGTGGGCATTCTGGGGCTTAGCCACGGTGGTGGTTTCCACTTCCACCCTCTTTAGATCCGTGAATAGTGAATAGTGAAAAGCAGACATCAAGCAGGAGTAAAGTCTATATGAACTAAAGAGCTATTAACCACCCACAACCCTTAGAACCCTTAACAAAATTAGTGATTAGTCAACTAATTAATTTGTGCAGTTGCAATTGCAATTGTCAGGTAACATAGCCTCAAATTTTAATAATAAATAAAAATAATAATAAAATCAAAATTTCTAAAATTTTTAAAAGCTACCCCTTGAGGGTTAAAATTTAAGGGTTGTTTTTTTGGATTAGGGGTAGTTTTGGTTTAAGAATCAAATCAAAACTTGCAACTTTGTCACGCAATGACAATGTTTTTATTTTGTCGCATCACACTCACGCCTGATTTCAACCCCATCAATAGGGGGTTGAAGTTAAATAGAATCGAATGCTTTAAATTGAAAGCAAAGGGTGGTTTTATGTTTTGGGATGATATTTTCTTTCATAAATGATTCGCAACGGTGTCGTGTGGTTGTTAGACTTTTGTTTTGTTTTGTTTTGTTTTGGGATTTATTTTTATGTTTTGTTTGTAAGGTTAGGGTGATGCAAGTTGGGTGGCCTAACTTGTGATTTGTGATTTTAAGGTTATGTTTATTCCTTGTGCGTTTGCGTTGGAAAGCTTTCGCGTGCAGAATTCGTGCACCGTCGGATGCTCATCGGTTCATGTGCATCAATGAACATTTTGCTTCACCTCCAGCTTGCTACAGCTTGAGCTTTTGAAAGCTTTACTCGCATGTTGCGTTTTGAGAATTGCAATGCCGATATTAGTTGGATATTAGATAGATCAAAGCTGCAATTGCTTAATTTTGGCTGCAGGGTGAATGTTTAATCAATATTGGGGATTACATTACAATTAAAATGTTAATTAAAAGCTTGAAAAGCTCGGAAAATTAAAAGAAAATTTATTTAGTTTTGTTTTTTAGTTTGAAAGATTATGACTTTACTTTGGACTTAATTTATTTAGGGTTTATAAAGGTAGAATATTGTTTTTTGATGTTAATCGATAGATAATTTAATTGACTATAATTTGATATTTGATTTATTAAAAAATATTAAAAATTGTAAGAGATATTAATAAAAATGTAAAATATTTCCTTTTTTTGGTTTTTGTTTATACTGAAAACTAACGTTACTTTTGATGTTAGAAATCGCAATTAAAACAAATGATATAATATTGTTGTTATATATTATTCGATAGATAATTTATTTATCTATACTTTCATGTTTGAATCATTTAAAAATATTAAAAATTACTTGAATTGTAAGCCAAAATGTAAACTATTTCATTTTTTGAAAGTTTTACTTAGACAAAAAATTAACAAAAATTAGTACAATTTTGACTTTTAATAAAGCAACTTAAACAAATAATATATTAATCTTATTATATATGAATCGATAGACAATTTAATAATAAACAATTATCTTTTTATTTTATTAAAAAATAATAAAAATTGCCGGAGTATTGAGCTAAAATGTAAATAATTGCATTTTTTATGTCTTACTAAAGCACCTAAATCTTAAAACAAGTTATTACAACTTTAACGTTGTAGAAAATGATTTAAACACTTAATCAAATATTTTTGTTATATATCAATCAATAGATAATTTAAATATCTATAATTATAACGTTAATTTTTTAAAAAATATTTAAAATTATTAGAATAACCAATAAAAATATAAAATATTGTATTTTTCCTAAACAATAAACGTTTCAATAATAACTAAAAGTTTAACGTTCTAGAAAACAACTATAACAATTAATAAATTATTATTGTTATACGTCATTTTATAGGTAATTTATTAGTCTATAATGTTGTTCTTAAGTCATTAAAAAATAATTAAAATTGTCCGAGTAATCAACAAAAATGTAAAGTATTGCATTTTTCCTGAGCAATACATTTTTCAAAAATAACTGAAATTTTAACATTCTGAATAACGACTATAACAATTAATAAATTATTATTGTTATACATTATTAGATAGACGATCTATTAATCTATAATTTACTTTTCAAATAATTAAAAAATAATTAAAACTACCAAAGTAATCAACAAAAATGTAAACTATTGCATTATTCTTCAACACTAAAATTTCCAAAAATAACTAAAACTTTAACGTTATGTAAAGTAATTATAACAATTAATAAACTGGTATTACTATACGTCAATTGATAGACAATTTATTAATCTATAAATTGCATCTAAATTTATTAAAAAATAATTAAAATTACCAAAGTTATAAACAAATATGTAAAATATTCGATTTTTCTTGACAAATAAAATTTCCAAAAATAACTTCAACTTTAACATTATGAAAAGTAATTATAACAAATTGAAAATAATTATTGTTATACGTCAATTGGTAGACAATTTATTACTCTATAATTTAGTTTTTAAATCAAGAAAAAATAATCAAAATTGTTAAAGTAATCAACAAAAATCTAAAATATTTCAATTTAAAAAAAAAATCAAAACCAAAACAAAATCCAAATCAAATCTAATATAGGGATGATACAACCCTAAACCCTTAATATTAAACTTAATAATGAATCTGCCAGCTGACTTTCGTCCTGACATACGTCCCGCCACCGTTTATGTCATCAACGAGGCGTAACTAATGCGATATATATTCGACGACGAAAATTTATCATCGCATTAAAACATTGCTGCACTTTTCATTCAGTTTTCATTGAATGCATCCAGTTGTTTCAATTGCTTGCAAGAGCTTTAAAGCTGTGCAACTTCTAGTAGTGTTTTCGCCTCAGTTTGGTTCCGGATATTCCGGGCGTTCCGGTTTTTATGAGCTTATGAGTTTATGAGGGATGACAATTGGGATTCGTCGCGCCTGTGTCGCGTGCGTAATTTTTAATTTCCGTTTTCTCGACGAGCAACATTACGCCAGCTTTGAGCTTGATTTAGTTTCGGATGGGGATGTAATTTGGATTTTATTAATCGCGTAATAAAATTTTTTCGCGTTATTATTCAGTCCACACGTGTGTGGGTTATAAGTCGTTAAAGTTTCATGAAAATTTTTTCGGGGGGTTTGTCATGGTTTGACAAATACATAAAAATATTTATGAATGCATTAAATATTTTGGTTTTATGTTTTTTTACATGTGAAATTTTATGTGTTTTGCATTTTTTGGGATTTTTAGTTTTTCAAAAACATTGTGTTGGAAAACATTAAATAAATCATAGATTTGTTAAAATAAATAAATGAAAAAATTTACATGCAAAGGTGATTAAATTTACAATATTTTAATTTTTAGTTGGTATCAATAACTTAATTAGTTGATTATTAATTAACAATCAAAAATTGCATCTATATTTTACAACATTTTCAGTTACAAAACGCAATGCCTTAGAAAAACTTAAATAACCCTTAAAGTATTAACAATAACAAAATACATTTTTTTACAGGAAAAGATAAATAAATTTCCTATATTTTTGGTTTTATAGACTTACTTTTCCTTTATTAGTTAATTTTTAATTAACAATCAAAAATTGGTTTATAATGTTAAGAAATTTTTAGTTAGAAAACGCAATGCCTTAGAAAAACATAAATAACTCATAAAATATTAACAATACAAAATGCATTTTTTTTATAGTCAAATATAAATAAATGATAAACATTTTAAACTTTACATGACTAACATAACTTTATTACTTGATTTTTAAAAATTATTTAAAATTCAGTCTTAAAATCGTACTAAGTTGTAAAATAATAAATGCAATGTCTTAGAAAAGTCTAAATAACTAAAAAAATATTAACAATAACAAAATAAAATTTTTCATGGTAAAAGTTAAATAAATTTCCTATATAATCAATCAAACATAATTATTCTAACTTACCTAGTTAATTTTTAATAAATAATCAAACTTTTCCCCTAAAATTTTCATAATTTCTCATACTCCAAATCAACACACCCGATAAACTTAATTATCTTAAAAACTATTAACAATAACAAAACAAAATTTTTTATACTAAAAACCAGAAAAATTCTTAACATTTTCCACTTTATCCGGTTATTGTATCTTTATTAGTTAATTTTTAATAATTCCCTAAACTCACATAAAGAAAAACACGACAAAAATGTCCAAAAATTTCCAATAAAAATTAACAACAAATACAATAAAACCTTAAAAATATAATCCGATAATAATATTTAATATCACTTTTAATATCTTCTTAATACTTCCTCCCTCCTCAAACAATTTCCTCCTCGTTTTCTTAAACTTTTCCACCGAAATAAAACATTTTATTCCCCACCATGAATTATTCTTTATCGGCTTGAGAACGACGAAGATAACAAATACTCGTAAAAGATTACCCAGATATGCCTCATCTCCGCAGCGTTCAGTGATATTAAATCGTCGACTTTGACTACACGAACACCGATCGAGGCGGCGGCGGCAGCGACGGAGGCAGCAGCGCAGTAATATAATAACAGCGGACGATGAGCGGCGCAGATGCTCCGCGTCGTTTTTTTCCCTTCATCTCTATCGAACGGAAACGACTCATGACATATTACTTTATTTAGCCGCCCCCGAAAAATAAGTACACGATTTATATCAATATAACATTGATTTTAACAATTAAAATCAATTTTTTTAAAATTTCAATGTAAATGCTTTAGTTTAGTATTGTCACTTTGCGTGATCTAAATAACATTGGACAATACGACAATACTAATGGTAAAATTTAAACGTAATGTTAATGTGTGAATTATGTATTGTCGTTGTGTTACGTTTAAATTCTATTGGTCAACACGACAATACTAAAGGTAAATTTTTTTAAAAAATTTTAAAATAAAAATTTTGTTAAGGATTTAAATGAAATCAAGATCTAGGACGTTGTAGCCGGGGAAAACCAGGCACTGAACGAACGAAACGTTCCAGGGGTGGAATGTGCGCAGAGGGAAAATGGGAGAAAGTCGTTTTTGCTCTCGCCGACGATGGATTTTCATCTGCAAGCTGTTTCACCAACGAAAACACCAACATCCAACATCCAACATAAAATCAACCCTCAACCCTCTTCGTCTCACTCACTTACATGCAACCACCCCAAAAAGGACGGCAGATATCCTTTACCTTGTCCAACTTTTATAAATATAAGGATAAAACCTAAAGATAAGGACCTGGGTAAAGATAAAGAGAGATATCATTGTGTGTTTGCTGTGTGTGTGTGGTGCAAGGGGTGGTAGTGGGGTGGAATATAGGAATACTTACTGGGTTGTGCTTCGGCGTGCTAGAAAAAGAGCGGAGGCAGCGAGGCGCGGCGGTGCGCACTGCAAGTGACAGCTTTTGTAAGGGGGTGTCGACCGCCCGCGGGCGGCGAGCATTAAGCAAGGGCGGCCGTTAACTAGCGCACACTCGTTGCTAGTATCCGGTTTGTGGGTGAATGTGTGTGTGTGTGAGGATAAAAAGTAAGCGACGACTGTGCGAGGAAAAAAACTTCCGAGCTGTGCCGTACGTCTGCCACCCCCGCCACAGCCGCCGCCTGGAGAGAGCCAGATTGTATTGTTCCACAATATTGCACGCCGCACCACCGGAGGACAATAATCGTATTATACGGAAATATTATAAGGAAATGTGGATATAAATTTTTGCTTTTATTTGTTTTGTTTTTTTTTTTGTTAGGGGTTGTGAATTTATTTTATTCACCACCAATCAAACAATCACACGAATAATATTAGAAACATGCAATTGTTTAGTTTTTTGATCATAACTTTTGTAATTTTTATTAAAATTTAATTCGGAAGTTAACAAATTATAGGTAGATAAATTATTTATTGATTGACATATAACAATAATAATTTATTAATTGATTTAACCACTTTTTTGGTTATTAAACATTGACAAGTTTTGTTATTTAAATTGTGTGTTGATAAAATTTGTAAAAATGCAATTGTTTAGTTTTTTGATTATAACTTTTATAATTATTAATTAAATTTAATTTGCTAATAATTATATAGTAGCTATATAAATTATCTATCGAATGATATATAACAACAATAATTTGTTTATTGCTTTAACCACTTTTTACGTCATTTAATATTTACAACGTTTGTTATCTAAATTATATGTATACAATGTTTGTAGAAATGGAATTGTTTAGTTTTTTATGTATAACTTAAAAAGTATTTAATTAAATTTAAAATGTTAATAAGTATCTTAAAGCTAGATAAATTATCTAATAATAAATAATTGGTATATAGCATAAATAATTTAATTATTTTTTTACCCACTTTTTAAGTCATTAAACATTGACAAGTTTTGTAATTTGAATTGTGTGTTGATAAAATTTGTAAAAATGCAATTGTTTAGTTTTTTTGTTGTAACTTTTATAATTTTTAATGAAATTGACTTTTTTAAAGTGAAAATTATAGCTAAATAAATTATCTATCAATTGGTATATAACAATAATAATAATTTAGTATTAAACAATTTTTTTCTGTCAATAAACTTGCACATTTGATTTGAAAACCAAATAAAATCAATAAAACAAAACAAAAAGTTTAGTTATTTATTAAAAATCAACTATTAAAGATAAAAATGTTATAAAAAAACAAAGTTATATAAAATTTAATTATCTATTACTGCTATAAATTTCATTTGTTTATATTAAATACTTTAAACTTTATCGTTAATTTTCTAACTGAAATCAAAATAACATTTTAAAAAAATAAGCAAATATCTCCACTAGAATCAAAACAAATTTTAAAGTTTATTTTCACACAAAATGTAACTTTAATTTGCTAACCAGTGAATAGTAAAGATCGTAAATTACGTATTATTGCCATCTCGCTGAAATCATCCCCAAATTGCACCCTTAAAACCGTTTTAAATGCTTTGAAACTTTGACAGATATTGATTTAGCAACTTTAAAAAATTGTAACTTTCAGTGACACATAAAGGTTTTAAATCAAAACATTTATTAATATTGATACATATCAATCGATAGAAAATTTATCTACCTTTAAACAAAAGTATAAGTTATTAAATTTTTAAAAATATTATAAAAGTTATTAAGAAAAAACTAAACAATTGCATTTTCACGAAAAAGCAACGTAAACAAAATTTGTCTTAGTTAAGATACAAATAAAATTAATAAACATTTAAACAAATTAATGTTGTTATACAGCAAAAGATTGATAATTTATTTATCTACCATTAAATGTTTTGTTCATTAAATTTGAATAAAAATTATAAAAGTTATTAAGAAAAAACTAAACAATTGCATTTTTACGAAAAAGCAACGTAAGCAAAACTTGTTATAGTTTAGATACAAATAAAGTTAATAGAAATATAAAAAAATTAAAGTTGTTGTACACTAAAAGATAGATAATTTATGAATCTACCAATAAATGTCTTGATAATTAAGTTTGAATAAAAATTATAAAAGTTACAAACAAATAACTAAAGTTTTACACTTTTTCCAAACCTAATAAAAAAAACAATTATTAGGAAACTAGTAGTAAGTTTAATCATTAAAATTGTTATTAACCAATGGAGTAAACAATAATTGCTATATACCAGACGATAGATAGTTTAATAATCTTTAAAGTAATTTTAACCCTAACAAATTCCATAAAAAACTATATAAGTTATAAACAGAAAACTAAACCATTACACTTTTACCAAAACTAACCTGCAAAATGTATTATAACAAAACTATTCTATGTTTAATAACTAAAATTGTTATTAATCAAACAAATAAACAAATATTGCTCTATAAAAAACGATAGATAATTTAATAATCTTTAACTTATTTCTAACCATAACAAATTCTATAGAAAACTATAAAAGTTATTAACAAAAAACTAAACCATTACACTTTTACCAAAACTAACTTGCAAAAAGTATTATAACAAAACTAGTTAATGTTTAACAATTTAAATTGTTATTAATTCAATAAACAAATAATTACTCCACTATACCAAACGGTAGACAATTTAATAATCTTTAATCTAATCTTAACCTAAACAATTTCTATAAAAAACTCTAAAAGTTATAAACAAAAAACTAAACACTTGCACATTTTCCAACAAACAAACAAACCAAAATTATTTATTAAAATTCAAATAATTATTTATTCCCAAACTTGAATTGTAAACAAATTCGTTTTCAATTATTTCTAAACCATTTAACCCTTACGGTAACACAATGTAAAACGCCTAAAACATTTACAAGCCCAAGCACATAAGTGCCACACATAAGGGATGAAAAATGTAAAACGTTCGAAAATAAGGGTCGTAAATTTAAAATGTAAAATTCTGCTCGAATTACTTCGTACAAGTATCAACAATTACGCACAATGCGCGCATACATATTGGTTAGGTACTAAATGTTACCGAGGGGTTGAAATCCCTTATTTGTTAGACAAACACAACATAAGAAGTTAAGTGTTATTTTAAGGGTGACAAACAAAACACAACTAAAAAAAATGTTTACGGATAATATTTGTAAGAAACACAAAATAATTATTTGGAAAACTACCCTTAGTCGAAGTCTAAACTGTAAGAAAAGACACAATTTAAGAAAATGGGGTAAACGAATACAAAAAATCATATTGGGGTGAATTGCCCAAAAAGGAAGCATCGACGATTAATCGATTGATTTACGAACTGACAGAGTGTTTTATTCCGCACTAAGTGTCGTCGTAAATTTTCAACCCTAACTTTTATCGTTCATATTGCAAGTTAGGAAATCTTAGATTTTAATATTTACAGATCCGTAATAATTAAAAAATTTTATTTTAAAAAAACTACCCTTAAAAACTACCCCTTAAAACTACCCTTAAAAACAACCCTTAAAAACAACCCTTATATAAAAATTAAAAAAAAATTTTTTTTTGTTAAATTTAAAAAAAAAATGTTAAAAATTAAATTTTTTTTTAAATAAAATTTTAAGGGTTGAAAAAATTAAGGGTTGAAAATTTTGTTTTAATTAATATATTTTGAAATATATAGTTTTTTGTAAATAAATCCAACTCTGTGAATGTTTCACTTCAATATGTGATTTAGTTTGTGACTTGAATTGCTTTGGAATAGGGTGGAATAGGGTGAAAATGGTGTGGCATCGATTCGATCGTTCTTTTTTCGCGGCTTTTGTCCGATCGACACTTATTAAATCACCGGGAGTGACATGTTCGCCGATCGTTAATAACGCCGCGTTCAATTCACCTGAAATCATCGCAATATTGCAAATTTATTGCTACTTTTATTAAAGATTTATGACACATTAAACTCCAATTAAAACTTGAAATTGATAACAATTGACGTAGAATTTATTCGGCTTTAGTTTAAAGAAAAAATTGGTTAGTTTTATTAAAAATTATTGATTTTTTAAACAAAAAAGTAAATAATTGCGGTTATAAATAAAATGTATCGAAATTTTTTGGAAAAGTTTGTCTATGTTTATTGACTTGAAAACGTATTAATTGTTATTTGTTATTATTATTGAAGTATAGGAATTGATAGATAATTTAATTGGCTTTAATTTTGTTATTAGTTTGTTAAGATTGTGTTGAAATTATTAAAATTATAAACAAAAAAGTAAAGTATTGAATTTTTACAATAAAAGATTTTAAGGAAAAGTTCAAAACAAAATTTATGATGTTTAATGGCGTAGAAAGTTATTAAAACAGTGGATAAATAAATGTTGTTATATAAATGTTGATAGATAATTTAATTGGCTTTAATTTAGTGTTTATTTTGTAAAGATTGTGTTAAAATTATTAAAATTATAAACAAAAAACTAAACTGTTGAACATTTACAACAACAGATTTTTGGTAAAAGTACAAAACATAATTGATGATGTTTAGTGACGTTGAAACTAATTAAAACAGTTGATAAATTAGTGTTATTATATACTAATCGATAGACAATTTAATTGGCTTTAATTTATTGTTTTGTTTGTTAAGATTGTGTTTAAATTATTAAAATTATAAACAAAAAACTAAACTATTGAACATTTACAACAACAGATTTTTGGTAAAAGTACAAAACATAATTGATGATGTTTAGTGACGTTGAAACTAATTAAAACAGTTGATAAATTAGTGTTATTATATACCAATTGATAGATATTTTAATTGGCTTTAATTTATTGTTCTGTTTGTTAAGATTGTATTAAAATTATTGAAATTATAAACAAAAAATTAAACTATTGAACATTTACAACAACAGATTTTTGGTAAAAGTACAAAACAAAATTGATGATGTTTAATGACGTTAAAACTCATTAAAACAGTTGATAAATTAATGTTGTTATACACTAATCGATAGAAAATTTAAATAGCTTTAATTTAATGTTTAAGTCATTAAGTTAATACTAAAATTGTATGAATTATAAATAAATAACTAACGTTCTTACATTTTTTTCAAATTAAAACATTATAAATTTTGTTACAAAACTCGCCTATGTTTACAACCAAAAATTGTTATAAACTTAGTGAATTATATAAAATTGTTATATACCAATCGATAGATAATTTAATTATTATTATTACAAGACAATATTAACAAAATTATAATTGTTTAAAAATTATAAAAGTTATAAACAAAAAACTAAACAATTTCATTTTTACAAAATTTCCTTCAACACTAAAACAATAAATACTCAATATTCAACCCCTAAATCCAAAATCTAAAAAAATCTTAAATCGCATTTGGTATTTTAGTATTTGGTATCTTTATCCGCATTTATCCCCAACCCTCAATCGCCATATCTTTACTTCGACTGCGTGCGTTTGTCACGTTATTATTATGCCTTCCCAAACCGGCGCATTTTCTATAATACGCCGTTCGCCCTCGCCCGCCTCCCAACCCTCGGATCGCCGCCCGACATGCCTTTAAGGGTGCCGACTGTGAATAACGCATTACGCATCAGCGATATTCTACATCTATACTTATACATGATTTAAACCGAATTTAAAACAATGAAAGAAAGAAATCAAAATCAAAATAAAAATTAACAAAAAAAATAAAATTAAAAGCGCGCATGGATTCATACTCAACCACACAAATTGCTTAAAACACACGAAACATTTAATCGAATTAGTACGACTGCGTATTGCTGATTTTTTCATTTTTTTTTTCATTTCGGATTGTGTTTTGTTTCGGGGGAAAAAATTGTGAATTTGTGCAAAAAAGCGTGATTAATGCGCACAAGTGCATTCGACTGAAGGATTTGCTACGTTTCGTAGCTCTGGGGGTGGTTTTCGGGTGGAAAAAAATAAAAATAACGGAAATAATACAAATTATTTACGGATGCAGTACAATTTGAAAATTAATAAGTTTAATTTCAAGTGGAAAATTTTAGTTTTTGTTTATTTCCCAAAAAAATGTAATAAATAAACAAATAAATGTATTATGTTGTACATGAAATGAAAGATTATTAAATTATCTATCGATTGATGTATAACAACAATATTAAATAAATTGTTTAAATAAGGTTTTTTGTTACTAAACTTTGCGATAAAATTTTCTGAAATAAAAATTTTAAAAATTCAATTATTTTGTTTTTAGGCTATAATTTCTATAATTTTTATCAAAATTTTATGATAAATTCACTAAATTAAAGCCAAATAAATTATCTATAGATTAATATAAACAATAATATATTTTAAAATTTATTTAAATACTTTAGGGGTCACTAAACATTTAAAACTTTTGTTCATAAATCAAGCACCAAATACTTTTGTAAAAA
>JARJDS010029121.1:0-11054 GCA_030264155.1 Atheta pasadenae | reverse complement strand
TAATAAACTTTTAACGTTTCAACGTTAATTTCTTTGAATTATTATTTTCAAATTCAATATTTGAACGTTTACACCGCGTGTAAGTGATTTTACAAGGATTAACGCGATCAACCGGAATCCATGGCGGCGTAACGCGCTAATAATGATTGAAAATTCGCCACTTCGTTTTCGCTGACGGGCTTTTCGTTTTTGTTCTCGTCCTAATTTCCCACTTACTTTTACACTACCCTTACCCCTAACAATATATATATATATATATATCCACAACGTGGCAACGCTCATTAAATATGCGTTAAACGTGGCGTACGTACGCCATGCTCGAATTAATTTTACCACTTTTCTCTCGGCTCACAAAATTCCGCCGTTCGATTTACAAATTTTCACATATTTTACAGATTCCCCTTCAAAGTACTTATACAAATTCTGTTTTTTTACCATTGCTTGCTTTGCGCACCACTTGCTTGTCATCCTGTTTAACCTGACCTCAGGTGTAATTAATCCTGACAATGTGTTGAAGTTGAAACGGATTAGGATTGGGTTGATCTGAAGATTTGAAGGATTTGTGCGCATCGAAAGCGAAAAAACACGTAGTAAAACCATGCGTAACTGATCCAAGGGGTCAATTGAGGTTATGAGTCTCGGTAGAACCAAAAAAATGTATTTTATTGCGCAGAGGTTTGAAAGAGTTTGAAAAACGAAGCACGCTCGAATTTTCAACCCAACGAAAACCGAAGTTGAAACTCGAATTCTCGGATTAGATTAGATTGAATTGAAGAGGCAATACATTTACCCTCGAAAAGTACTTACCGGCCCCGGCGAGCGAGGAGGCAACTTTGGGTAGACAAAAAAGTGAAAAGCTAACGCAAAAAATGAGGAATGAGGAACGAGGAAAAGCCAAGTTTACCGAAAGCTGACTGCAGAGAGAGGGTGAAGAATGGCAGAATAATGCTTTTTCGTTTTTATTTTTTATCGACCTCAGGCAGGGCGTAATGTCAATCAGACGGATTTAAACTTTTTATTTTACTTACGCTTTGTACTTTTTCGTACGATTCGATCGCAGGGTTTTTGTTTGCGGACAATTTTTTTCAAGACGATTATTTAAGTTATACAACCAGCTTTACATCGTAATACTGGTTGCATATTATAAACATAACTAAATGTTTGTAAATTATAAAAAATAACAATTTTTGTTTTGTTTCAAGGTGTTGGTCCACACATTGCAAACGATGCCGAGGTACATTTTGTGGCTAGGGGTCACTCCGCCCGCTTAGACTGCGATTTGGACACGTTCTGGCAACGCGCTTCTTTATCACCCGCCGCGCAGCAAACCGCAGGGGTGGTTGAAGCGCGATGGTTGCTCAATGGCGCGCCGCTTAGCAAAGAAGATGGCCGATGGAAGCTTTATAAAAACGGCACGCTTGTCGTGCGCAAACTAGGTAAAAGACTGAATGGTGGCGCTGCCATCGCTGCCACCAACGCCGAAGAGGTTTATCAATGCCTCGCTGAGAATCAACGCTATGGCGCTGTTTTGACCAAAACCATCAATCTTAGAATAGCATGTGAGTAATTTATTTATTTATTTATTACAATTACAATTAGAATGGATCCGAGATTCGCATAAGGAATCGTTTTCAACAAATTTCAACAAGTTTTAACATGCATGCAGTGATGCAATTCTAAACGTTTGCATATAACTAGTTAAAGTTTGTCCGTCATCAGTGGGGCAGCGTGGCTCAGGAGCCAAAGGGTGCGCTTAAATAAATTTAATTTTTATGCGGCATCGAAAACTTTCATCATGCAACTTACACGAATCTTGGATCCACTCTTAATACTAAAACTGAACATTTTTTGTGGTTATGTCATTTGTTTTACAAAATGACGTATGTTAGATTGTTACAAAATGGAGTGTTTTTTTAGTTCAAAATGGCGAACGTGAATTAATTAATTGTTTGTTAACAGATTTAAAAGAATTTCTTCAACAACCTGACGACATTGAAGCGTTTGAAGGTCAACCGATTATTATACCGTGTAGTATTATCTCGCTTCCTAAAGCTAATGTGCAATGGGAGCGTGACGACGATCCACTACCTCAAAATACAAGGTAATTATTTGATTTCTTAAAACAAATTAAGAACATTTTAGGTTAAAATAATGACATTTTTTTCATTTTTAAATAATTTTTGGGTTTATTTCACAGATATGTTCCTCTACCTTCGGGTTCACTACTGATAACCAATGTACATTCCTCTGACGCGGGTTCTTACAGGTAAATTTAATTTTGACTGTAATGTATATTGGGTTGCGTGTATTTGAAGCAAATATTCAAACTTTTAGTATGTTGTGGAACAAATCGTACAAATTGTAATTTCAGGTGTAAAGCAGTTAATACTATACTTAAAAAGAACAAAAAATCCAAATTTGGTACTCTTACGGTTTTACCTACCACGCATGGCGATGGAGGCGGCTTTGAACCGCCCACTTGGATAATACCCCTCGACGTGCAGTCCAATATCACAGCGGTTGTTGGCGACGATGTTACCTTGTATTGTGTCGCTAATGGAACCCGGGTACTCAATACACGCTGGCTTAAAGGTAACTTGTTTACATATAACCTAAAAAAGTAAATAAAACACCACACACACCTAACAAAACATGGAATGAAAGTGATTTAGTGGTAATATTAATTATTGTACTTTGTTGTTTCTGACAGATAATGATGTTGTAATATCCAATAACAGTGTATTAACAATTAAAAACATTACGCGGCTAGATGGCGGCACTTACACTTGCTCAATTTTTGCATCGGATGGTAACTTAAAGAAAATCTACCACGTTAACGTCCACCAAGCACCAGTATTTAATAGTACGCCATCTTTTGGCGTGTATGTCCTCGCAAGAAATATTCGTTTGAATTGTACGGCGACAGGGTGGCCAACGCCGGAAATAATTTGGTACAAAAACGGCAAAGTTTTTGACGTACAGTCGCACATTCGGGCACGACAAGAGGATTGGGGATTGTTTATTAGCTCCCCGACGGCGTCTGATAGTGGCATTTATCAATGTCAAGCTTATAATCGAGCTGGATCGGCGTGGACTGGCGCCGCGGTGAGTTTTAACTCTTCGACGAATAGTCCCAGTGAACCCTGGGACATCAAGTGTCTGCCGTACGAAGCGGAAAGTGTTTGTTTACGTTGGAGAGCTGAACCGAACGTGGTGGCTTATACTATTACAGCTCATAGGACAGGTTAGTTTTTATTTTATTTGTTCCTTAACCTCAAACTTAACCTACTTTCTTAACCTAGACGTTAATTTGAAAGACAATTAATAATCAAATGTTTTTGTTTGTAAAGGAGTGGATAGTGAACCATATCGTGATTTTTTGGGTAATGAAAGTTTTAAATTCGTGGAAAACTTGCAAGCAAACAGTCAGTACATTTTTTTGATTCGAACGTTTGTCAAACAACCCAGTACTGAGTTTGCTAATGTTACTTGCAATACTGGCATTCGTGGTAAACGGAATTTAACCTTAAAATTAAACACTCCGAGTTCAGTTACACTGCTCTGGGAAGCAATGAGCAATGATTTTAATCCTTGCAATGAATCCGTTAATTACTACCAAGTCCAGTGGAAGAAATCAACGTCAGATGGCGCTAATTCAATTGATATTATTGGATTTGAAGCGGATATAACAGGTATAAATTAAAAACAACTTTAATTTGCCGTTTTAACATTAATATTTAACTGTCACAGGTTTAACACCAGGCGAAATGTATGAATTTCGTATAAAATCACTCAATTCGTCACGACCAGCCGACATTTTGAAATACTCCATGCCTGAAATAGATCGCAACAGATCGAACGAACTTATTACAAAACTAGGCGACGCTAATCAACTTGACAGCATTTATAACGAAACAATTGAAAGTGTAGCAACCGAACCACTGCAATTGTTAGGTTATGTTTTAAGTGCTAGTAGTATTAACGTGTCATGGACTGATGTGAATCCTCCAGGAACGACGTATACGTTGTGTTACATTCAACAAGACTTACAACCACACAAGACTTGTGCGAATCACGGCAAACTTATCGAGGATAATTTTGATGAGAAAAGTACGCGGTTGGATAATTTAAAACCTGGTACTGATTATGTGGTTCGAGTTCAAGCACATTTTGGTGAACAATCGAGCATGTTTTCACATTCGTTGTTAATTTCAACTCCGTCCGATGGTAATTATTCCCATTTTAGATATATAAATAAGGTTAGGTTTGTTTTGTACGTTTTGAGGTTAATTATTTATATTATTTACAGTTCCTAGTGAAGTACAAGCCATCGATTATAAAGTATTAAGTCGTACGTCAGTTTGTGTTAAATGGAAACCACCAGCGCAATCTAACGGTCGCATTATGAAGTATTCAGTGCGGCATACTTCGGATTTGCTTTTACCGATTGACAGTTGGATTGCTAGTAGTATTCTTATGCCATTAAGTACTGATGTAAGTTTTTAACCTAAAAATTTAATTTTTTAATTAGTTATTAGTAGTTGTGACGTTGTTTTATGTGTTAATATTTCTTAAAGGGTTGTTGGGATTACGATACAGAAGATGAATTTGTTGTTTCCACTGTTTTACATGATCTAAATCCGGATTTAGTGTATTATGTAAACGTGGTAGCTGTCAATGACGCGGGTAACGGAAACGCGGCGAAAACTCTGCCTATCATCACGAAGTATTTGCCTCACAAGGGGTTTGAACCGGATTTTGAGGGTGAACAAACGAATCAAAGCGATATTTATTACAAACAAGGTGTTGGTAAGTCATTAACTTAATATAAAGAATATGTAGATGGAGTTGCCTATATAGTTCCTCAAATTGTAGGCTTGGCAATCGGTATCGGCTTTGCGTTTCTTGGAATTTTGGCTTGTTTTGGCGCGTTTGTCGTCTTCAAATATCTCAAAGGACGATTGATGTCTCAAAGAAGGTTCGCGCCTAACGGAGGACCGTACTCATCATCGACAACAAGGCCGAAACAAGCGAATGGCGGCCAACATTGTCACAACGCTCATGAATTACAACAATTAGTGGAAACGAATGGAATTGGACATTTACCGCCTTTACCTGCTACTATTGTGGATGCGAAGGTAGTTATTACTTATTTTTTGTTCATTAATTATTAACTTTATTGTTTATTGTCATTAGGGTGGTGCTGAATATTCTAATGGGATTTACATGAATGGTCACGCTACGAATTTACGAATTACAGAAAATCCACAAGTAAGTTATATTTAGAGGTTATATTTTGACACTTGATGGTTAATTTGTTAATGTTTATTTTTCTCAGTATTACAAGAGAGGTATAAATCGTATGAACGAAATGACGACGTTAAATGGCGGCGGCGATCGTGAATACGAAGAGGATTCCAATTCTAACCTACAAAAAGTAACAAAATCGCCATGTTATTTAAACGGTAATGGTAAATTAAAAACCAATGGTGTGGATTCGATGAATTCTACCCTCAACTCAACGCAAACCACAGTTCTGTTGGACGATTCGATCTCGTCTTCGTCACTACCTCGACAACCTACGCTCGAACCGAATGGTTGAACTTTCAACCGACGACTAGTGCGCCCTTTTCGCGTTACGTAATATAAATGATAGAACAATTGATGCGGAGTAATGTAAATTTAGCACGTCGAAAACAATAATGCCAATACAATCGACTTGCAATCAATCATGGCCGACTTTAGTGTCTCAATGGCAGCTATGTATTTCAAAACTGAAAAAAAACACGACTGAGCAGTATTTCGATATTGATAATTGATATAATTAATAATTGATACTAATATTAAGTTATTGCGGGCACGGTAGCTTTAAAATTTACACCGCAAAACACGTATATAAGTTGTTGTGTTGTTGATTTGTTTGTTTTTTTTATACGAAAAATGGTGGCTATGGTTTTTACTTTTACGTTGGTTTTAAGTTAACTGTTAGTTTAATTATTGACTATCCATGTTTACATTTTGTGGACTTTACCGAACTGCCAAAAATAACGATTGCAACGCGAAAACCGAACAGCACAAAGCGTTATAACATCTTTTATTCATAAAATTCGAAACATTGAACCACATTGAACGAAAAACAATTGACATTAGCGACATGAGCGCCTCTAGCGTGTTTATTTTTAGGTTATTTATACATAACCTTAAACATTACCTATTAAAGTTATTCTAAACCTAAAAGGTGTTATAACGCGCTGTACATATTAGCATAAAATATCCCAGTACCTGAATTTAACATTAATTATTATTGATAACGACTACTTGGTGGAATGGCCGTTCTTTTAGCTGAATTTTTGGTATAAGTAGTTTAGATTCATAGTCTAAACAGTAAGATACAAACATAATAATGTGTTAGATCAGTTAGATGTTACGTGATTAGGTTGCTAGATCCATTAATGTTTGTATATACATTTACAGATGAAGCAAAGTTTAAAAAACAATAAGTTTTTTATGCAAGTAAACTAGACCAGATCGTGAAAATTTAATGAAAAGACTGTTAGGAATGAATTTATCATCAACACATCGAATATTAAAAGACATATGCATATATTAAGCACTGACAAACAAATTTTTGGTTTTCAATTCTTAATTTTTGATCAAACTTTCGGTTTTTACAAAATTAAAATTTGGGTCGATATAGAATTGATGAAAAAAATGTTGAGTGTTAAATGTCATTTTCAAAATGAATGTCAAAATTCTCAAAGTCTGTTTAATGTTTACATCTGTTCTGCACTAACTCTTGCTGAAATTACCAAGTGAAGCAACCAAATACCAAAAATATGTGCGTTACAAACACAAACACCACGATTTTGTATGGAAACTTTATACATCTATAGAACCTGTGCCTTTCTCGTACAAACACACATAACCTACAAAAGAACAAAACACTAAATATTTCACAACCGTATTAACACAAAACAACGATTGTTATGTTACCAATTTGCTCTCTGCAAAAGAAAACCACACAAAACATAATAAAACAAAACAAATATTTCATAACATTCCTTTCTTGGCTTAACGAGTGCAAGAACAAGTCTTGAAGTTGAGTATAAATATTAATCGGTTACCATTCAGGACTTAAAATCAATTACAACTTAAACACTTAGAGCTATAAGAATATGCATGAGTACAACATTCCTTTTTTTACTTTTTACGTAAAATGCACACTTTAATAAATTGTGTTATTTTATTTCAATTTTAGGTTTGCGTATACTTTTTCACAGTTTAAGCAAACATAATTTTTGAATACGATAACATAATTTTATTAAATAATTTTTATATATTTTTCATATATTAGTTTGTCAAGTTTACCAATATTACAAAAATAATCTACCTCAATTTTGCAACCACACACTGTCGCGAATTTTTGAACTCTTGTTTTGAATTCCTGTATTTGTACAAACAAGAATTATTTATAAGTTTTTTTTATTTATGTTTAATTCTCAGGGTGTCTTTTTACTGCTATCTACCTTAACTTTCTTTATGAGTACGCCACTGAAATATTATGTATAAAGTATAAACAATGTAAACACAAACAAACCCTAAACAAACCAAAACAAACGAATTATAAGAAAGTGGACTACAAAGTGTAACAAAATAACTTCATACATTTAATTCTTTACGTGTTGAATGTTAAATAGGAGTTTTTGATGAATGCGATTAACACAAAACCAATTTTTAGTTTTGATTTATGTTCATATTTAATTTTATTGTATATATAACAAGAAGTTTTTTGAGAAATGTTGGCAATGAAGCTGGAATTTGTATGCGAACGAAGTTATGCTCATGAATGGTATTTTTTGTTTATTTTGCAATATGTATGAATATTGTACTTTAATTTTTCTTTACCTGTTATTACACTCCAAGTAATTTCAGTTGTAAGATTGTATGAAGCTGTTAATTATTTATATGATTACATTGTATCATTTGGTACATTATGCAAAGAATAATTTGTGTTGTAAAGTGTCTTTTTAGACCTTTTTGTTTCTTTTTATTATGAATATGGAGAGAAAATTAGGGACTTCACACAAAACTTCTCAAATTTAACCTTGAAAATTTTTGTGTATAAGAAGTTGCATACAGTGAGTAAAATTTTGGCTATTTTGTTTTTTGTTATTTCGCAAACAAATTAAGTTTAGTAGCACATAGTTTAATGTTGTTTTGTGTTGTGTTTGTTTATTTATTATTATTTATTGTACATCGTGTAGTTTGCTTAAAAAACTTATATCTTTTGTTCCTAGTGTATTTCAATATGGACTAGTGGAATTTGGTAACTTGAAGTTGTCAACACTGAGTGTGAAGGTCAAACGATTTCTGCGACCCGTTGTGTGTGTATTTTAATGTCAAAAACATCGTGAACGGTATTATTTGAAACAATTCAACGTAGACAGTCTGTGATACAAGTATTTTAACATAAACTAAGCGCAAAATTCCACTCCAAGCACGCAAATCCATACAAAGCCCAGCAGAAATGTCCAATAAATTCGATGCGTAAGTACACCATACGATGCGAGCCATGCGTAACCCCAATGCACCGAGCGCTCTGAGTGCACACTATGTGTCTCCACTTCCACACGAGGAAGCCGCAATCTGCTTCGAGAGTGCGACAGTGCATTGCACTTACGTGGAATGTAAACACAATACATGTGCTCGTTGAGGAACCGATATATTTTTTTTAGTTTGTGGGGTTTTATGTGATTGTTTATTTCAGGCTCAAACAAAACACAGAAAGTTCAGACAGTGGCAGCGGAGAGGATGATATGAACAATGGTATACTGGATCTTGGTCCAGTAGAATACCCACCCACTGAGCACCGGTTACAACACGCGTATTGTTTGTGGTATTCACGACGGCCAAATATATCTGCACGAAACACGCAAGTGCAGGGTTATAGTTCACAGGGATACAGTCAGGCACTGCATTTAGTAGGGCAAGTGGCAACTGTCGAGCAGTGGTGGGCATTGTATAGTCACATCATTCGATTGCATGATCTGCCATTACACACTGATCTACATCTTTTTAAAAAGGGCATACAACCCATGTGGGAGGATCCTGCTAATAGTAAAGGTGGCAAGTGGGTTATTAGAGTTCGTAAAGGACAAGCTAGTCGTGCTTGGGAAAATTTGTGTATGGCTATGTTAGGGGAACAATTTATGGTAATAAAACTTTTCCTGTACACAAAAAAATTTTAGATGTTAAAAAAAAATTTATGTGTATTAGGCTGGCAATGAAATCTGTGGTGTTGTTGTCTCAGTCCGATATCAAGAAGACTTATTAAGCATTTGGAATCGAACTGCGTCGGACCAAAGCACCACAGCTAGAATTAGAGATGCTCTCAAGCGATTACTTAATTTACCTCTCAATACAACCATGGAGTACAAAACGCATAATGACAGTCTCAAGTAAGTATCCCAAAGTTTTAATTTTTAATCACAAAAATTACCCAAAATATGCACAGAAATTCCAATATTTATTGTGTGTACTAAATGTGTCCTCACTAATCAAACAAAATTGTTCTAGCTATAATCCTGTATTGCACCTTGGTCCTGTCTTTCATCGAAATCCTGAGTTTTTTTCATTTGTATGTTATAACTCACTGTTCCAAACAACCAAAAACTAAATGTATTTTATGTTTTTTAGTAATAAGTACAAATAAGTGTTTTGCTTGTCTTCCGGGGACGCTTTTGATTCCTCCCTGTTACCGTTCCGGCTGGTGTCTTTCATTGTCTGTTGTACTTTTTCAAGGGCTTGGAAGACAATTCCGACTCCAACAAATAGTTGATTCGAGTTTTTTTCAAGCATTTTGACCAGATAGAGAAATTTTATTGCTATGCCATTGTTAAACAAAAAACCCTGTATATTACGTTTACTTATATAAACTTTATCTGTGTCAATAAATTTTCAACCCACGGTTTATTTATTATATTGAATTAGGTGCGAGGAATTATAACATCTTTTTTTAACAATTTTAAACAAATAAACACTAATATCATATATTTATACAAATATTCCTGTTGTTTAGGAAGAAGCGCTCTGAGAAGCATCGAACAGTTGATCCGCCAAATGCAAAATCTCTTCCGGAGCTTCACAGTGCTTAACTAACGACTTGCTAATTATCTCCTCGCCGTAATACGCTCCGGTGATGGCGCCAGCCATGGAAGCTATCGTGTCAGTGTCACCTCCCATCGTACATGCGTATTGTATCGCACGACGGAAAATATTGTCACACTAAATAAATTTGAAATATCATGTATTATCTATCCCTAAATTATTTTAATGAAAGTTGTAAAGTAAATCAACACGTTACTAACCTTAATTTCGGGAAAACCTGTGTGTGCTTTCAAAAAACAGTAGATGGCGGTGGGAACCGAATACAATGCGTTGACTGTATTACCCAGAACCCCGATGATTTCCTCGATTCTGATTGGATCATCAGGCTTGTCAGCTTGGAGCAATTGTTTGATCATGTTCAACTGTGTTTTGTAAGGAAATGGATCTTGATCACTGTTTCTTGACCTTATTTTAAATTATTTTTAGTTAACTATATACAACAATATGAATAATAAACAAGTAAGTAACTTACGGTTCATTAACATCTTCAACAACTTTCATTTTGTCACTCAAATCAGCTAAAAACTTAAAAACATCCAATTTTTCTTTTGGATCTGCTTGAAGACTTTGATACACAGCAATGCACTGAAGTAAAGCACCATTCACACCTAATAAATGTGTATGGGTGATGTGAGTTGATTTTTTTGCTGCATCAATCATTCCATTGTAGTTATTATGGAAGTATAAAGCAATTGGACTTATTCTCATTGCACCACCATTACCGAAAGATCCAGTACCATTAAATTGCTCTTTAGCTGGCATATAAATATCAGCAAAATCACTGTGCTTTAATTTTTTGAATGTATCCACAACGTTTTGGCCGTAACCACGCTTGGGTTCTTTAAAATATTCTTGAACATATAACCGAGCCATATGTTTGTAATCTA
>JARJDS010029107.1:0-36023 GCA_030264155.1 Atheta pasadenae | reverse complement strand
GCCAAAGAGTTGCTCTTTCACCTCTTTTTTATTTCAATTCAAAATTTGCATTCTAAGTATTTTATTTTTGCTCTTAAAGTTGCGCTATTTCTTCATTTTATTGCACCTATGTGACCTCATGCAATCCGTATTTT
The DNA here is from genome assembly GCA_030264155.1 of Atheta pasadenae. NCBI lineage: Eukaryota > Metazoa > Arthropoda > Insecta > Coleoptera > Staphylinidae > Atheta > Atheta pasadenae. The sequence continues at coordinate 35,889 of JARJDS010029107.1, read as the reverse complement.
TCCTGACGTCACACACGTTATTATGACTCATAATCACGAAAACTTCGTGAAATATTTCGTTTTCTTGGCGTAGAAAAACAAAACACATTTGTTGAATGTAACTGACTGCGATAGAAACAGTTGTTTGGTGGTTCTCACTCGCACTCGCAACCACCTCGCAACTGTTATTCATTTGTTTAAACTGTTGTTGATTTCCAACGCTTCATACGATTCAATAAAGTCAGTTGAATTCAAACATTCCAGCTGAAACAGTGAAACCCGTTGGCGATCTGAACTTGGTGTAATCTTTGGGTGAGTACAAAAAATATCAATAAACCTTTACAACAAAAGTTGTAGAGAATTTAATGGACTACATTTTATCTTAGTAACATTTTTCGATAAAACGCACCTGTTTTGAGAAAATTGAATAAAAACACCAATAAAATTTTCTAAACTGTTCATAAACAAATTTAAACAAAAAAGCAAATCTACACCAAAACAAACATTAATTTACACCCTAACCTAAGTTTTTAAACCCCAAACAATGCAATGTGTGAATACGTTATTGTATGAGCACTTCAATGGTGTCCTCGCACTTTGAATTGTATGTAAGAGACAGACAGATCCGCTCAAACCGATAAGGCGTTCGCAGCGTGTCCTGCGCGACTCGTGGGGCATTTGTGCATTTGAATTCGATGGTGTGAACATTAGTTAGTCCACTTTAATCGTGATCAATACATTATGAACACACACACGCCAACACATCAACGTAAATTCCTTGCGAACAAAACCTAAAACACCCTGGAAGAATAAGAAGAAGAAAGGACTGTTTTTCCTTTCGAAAAAATAAAACCAACAACCATTGTTTCTAATGTAAGGATGTGTGAGTGTGTGTCGATCCGCAAGATATGTTGACGCGATCGAAGCCGCACGGAAAACGAGCTTTCCCGGCCTGGTTTAATGGTTTCTTCTTCTTCAGATCCTGAGGACACTTCATAAAAGTGCGCACCAGCGCGTGTGTGGGCGGTTAGGTAACAAAGTCGAAGAAATAAACAAAAAAACACAGAAAACAAAAGACAAACAGACGCTACGAAATAAAACAAAACAAATGAAAACAAAACAATGTGTTGCAAGGTTACGGTGTTGTGTAACATTCAATTGTTTTTGATCGCATTTTAAGGTTATGTCACTGCAGTTTATTTAAATTTTAATTTTAAATGCGGAAAATTATATTTGAATTTAATCATCATTATCATGACAATGTACCAGCGTCTACAACAAGTTGAAAATCATAAATTATTTCCTCATTTGCATAAAACTGCGTTTTCTTGCTTATCAAAACTTGTGGGCTCCTGTGTGGCGTCTTAAACTCAAAAGTCCAATCCTGATAGATCGCATTCCTGCATCGTGCGCGTTATCAGCAATCAGGCGATCACATCAAATTCGAATTTATGTAGCTTTGCTCACCCGCCAACTTATTTCTATCGAGCAGCAATCGAGGATGTTTATTTGTTTGCGTTTGTTGTTTGCTGTTTGGTCGAATGTGATTTTCCCACTGCTGGGACAGCGACGCCGGAAAGCGAAGGGTCAAACACGCAGAGGTCACCGTCATAATCTATTATGAGGCACTACTGTGTTGGTTGTTGTTGAGGGACGTGGAGAAAGTCGCCGCCTTCGTATTGCTGGAGCGTTAATTCATCACGACGCGTTTCGGTTTCGTTTTGGGCGCTGAAGTCGTGTCGTGCAATGATGGCGTCTACTGATGGCGCATCTTCGTTATGTCGACCGCCAGCGTCGACACACCGTACCATTTTATACGTTTGATTTCGTAATCGTATCGTATCGTACAATTGCGACTATCTTACGATACAATCGGTTTAATTTCCGCGTTTGATTTACGAGGAATTGTCAGTTTTAATAAAACAAAAAACAGTTGTGTGTTTTTAAAGCTTTAAACTTGAAATACTGAGTGTTTGGTTGGATATATCGAAAAATGTTTATAACAAAAGTTATTCGTTATAACATAACCTAACTTTTATCTTAATAACATTTTTTGCTAGAACGCACCAGTTTTGTACAAATCGGATAAATACAGCTTAGGTTGATAAGATTGTAAACTAAATTTTCATGTTTTTTGACATTAAACATTAAAAAACAGCATTTCTAATTAAAATATCACAAAAAGTTTATAACAAAAGTTATTCGTTATAACATAACCTAACTTTTATCTTAATAACATTTTTTGCTAGAACGCACCAGTTTCGTAAAAAACGGATAAATACAGCTGAAGTTGATAAGACTGCAAACTAAATTTGCCAATTTTTTTACACAAAACAACGAAAAACTAACATTTCTAATTCAAATATCAAAAAATGTTTATAACAAAAGTTATTCATGATAACATAACCTAACTTTTATCTTTATAACATTTTTTGCTAGAACGCACCAGTTTTATAATAATTAGACAAACGTATAATTCGTAAATACGATAGTAAACAAAATTGTCTTGTTTTTTGACACAAAACAATAAAAAACGACTATTTCTAATTAAAATATCAAAAAATGTCTATAACAAAAGTTATTCGTAATAACATAACCTAACTTTTATCCTAATAACTTTTTTCAATAAAACGTACTGTTCAACAGATAAATAACAATTTATTGTTGGTATTTGTAGTTATAATGCATGCTACTTTGTAATCATGAAAATTCAGAAGCTAAAATAATTTATGTGCTGCATTAAATTTTGATTAGAAACACGCGTGGCACTTACACAGCCAACGTTTGAAGTGGTTAGTGCTTGGATTACAAATTGTCCTGTGTGTTCAGAGCGTATAGATTTAAATTTGCAAAGAATCAACCGAGGTAACGCTGGTAGGAGAGCGTAACAAACGAGACGCAGCATCCGAACACGGCAATATGGTAATGCTACTTGTATGGAATGAAAAGTACCAAGGTAAAGGGATAGATAGGCTGGACGTCGTTGGGGTTTTTCGTCCTGATGGTCCTGCGGGCACGCGCTCGCGCAAATCCGCTCGTAAATTAGAATCGCGTGTCGGTGTGCTCGCGGGTGGTGCCCGCTCTGAAGGCGCGCATAAATCACGAAAATATTCGCCGTGCGTCGCCTAACAAGCCGCGCGATTAATGCGCAGACGCGTTGCCCTTTAGGGGCAAAGCCAACTACTGCTGCTTAATGTTAAGCCGTTTTTAAACTCTTCTTAAGGACGAAATACTTTTTAATTAGTCTAACAAACATAAAATACGATCATATACATTAAGTAATAAAAATAACAATAAATATTAAGTTACTTAACTTAAGTAACTTAACCAAACTTAAGTAGTCATTAACTTTGTTTTTGTTTAAGTTTAAGACACGAATTTAAATGTTGTAATTTTTAATTTTTTTTTGAACGCCTCAGGCATGCGCAAGTCTACATTTTTTTATGTTGTTAGTTTGTTGTTTGTTGTTGGATTTTTTGTGACGGTCCAATATCGATATAGCCGTTAGCGCATATTGGAGAACTCGTTACGAAACGCATGAATTTCCTACTTGCCATTCTAGAGCAGAAAAGAAAGAAAAAATGCACATCGCAAGCAGACAACCGTGCCGATAGACGGCAAATTTCTATTTTATGTGCGCGCAATTTATGGCCATTACGACGGATTGCGCACGCGCGCGCCAATAAACAAATAAACAAATCCATAGATGCAGAACAGACAGTTCGATAACACGGAAAACAAAATCGAAAAAACAAAACACAAACAAAAACAAAAACTAATAAAGAAACAAAAATTGTTTACTTTGTAAAAGTATTTCAAGATTTAGTTTAGAGTTCAGTTGTTTTACTTCAAAACTATTAATGTTAGCGATAATTCAAAGAGAAAGGTCTAATAAATTAAATTAAATGCGATCGATTAAATCAATAAATTGTAATATTAAACAAATGACATAAATCAAAACTTTACAGTTAAAACAAAAGTAAAAGTTTGTTTTGTTTTTTTGTTTCTTTTTTTGTTTGATGTAGGATAAGCCTTAGATTCATTTGAACTACATTAAATAAATACCATTTTTCTGTTTGTAATGGTTAGTCTAGTTTGAAGTGTCATTTAAAAGCAACATAATTATAAAACGGACAGCATTTAACCTCGACCAAGTGGACGACTCTTTTGCAATTTCTCCGCACCCACTCGCTGGCGTTTCCACTCGATTTTATTTCAATGCGTCGCGCATTGTGCGTCCATTGTTTCTCGCTATAAACCAGATGAAAAAAAGAGTTTACGAACAAAGACTAAAACGCAGAACGGTAAACAGTAAACCAACAAACAAGTAAACTAGTAAACATATCGAATAACATAAAGCACGCGCGCGTGCGCACTACGCAACACGCGTCTTAACTCTTAGAAAACAAAACAAATCACGAGAAGAAAAGATAGAAAAAATGATTCAACATCCACGCACATAATAATTAGGTGAGATTCAAATCAAACTCACAATCACACTCTTGAATCTTATTAAACGAATCATAATCATAAAATCTAATCAGGCAACACAACACATGTCTCTCTTATTGTTGTGCATTCTCAATGGGATGTTAAATAGTTAAATAGTATTCGTTTCATTTTCTATTATTCTCTTCGTGCGTTTGTTAGCAACGTTTGAAGTTAGATGTAAGATTTTCTTTTTTTTTCGTTGATGTATTGTGTGTTATGTGTATGATTATATTTCTTAAGATATTTGGTTTGTTATTGTTCTCATATTTAATGGCGATTTACCGATTTCGCGCGTTGGGTGAATAAATAATCGAAATATGAAAGTGAGTTGCGACTTGCTCAGGCATGAAAGGAATGGACATTTTCGTCGTTTGGTTTTGAATTCTCGTTTGAATTGGTTTGGACGTTGTTGTCGCCACACCGTTATTTTATTAAAAGGCGTGCATTATATAAAATGTGCGCGCGTGCAGCTGGCGTTTTCGTTCGCGAAGGCAAAAGAACTTTCACTTAACAACAACAACAGCTTGAAGAGTTGGTTTGGTGAGGTTGGGGCGACATACACACAGTTGTGTGCAATGATATTACAAATTGCGCTTTATTAATACCAACAACGACGAGAACAAGTAAATATCCAAGTTGGAGTTTTGCGTTTGAGAAGAAACAGAAGAACAACAACAATGGTTTTAACTTCGCCGAAGAATAACAATGACTTTAGTTGCATTATGTTACTTTAGATTGGACTAGTTTCAAGGAAAATTGTACGCAAAAAGGTTTTAATGCTTTCGAATGACAATTTATTGTTATATTTTTTCAAGTTAAATTGTACGGTATTTGTAAACACAAAGAATTTTAAGCTCAAAATTATTAGATTATTGACACAAAAACATAAAAAAGTAGCATTTCTAATTAATATATCAAAAAATGTTTATAACAAAAGTTATTCGTGATAACATTACCTAACTTTTATCTTAATAACATTTTTTGCTAGAACGCACCAGTTTTGTAAAAAACGGATAAATACAGCCTAAGTTGATAAAGTTGTAAACGAAAATTGCCAATTTTTTGACACAAAACAACGAAAAACTAACATTTATAATTAAAATACCAAAAAATGTTCTAAACAAAAGTTATTCGTAATAACATAACCTAACTTTTATCTAAGTAACATTTTTTGCTAGAACGCACCAGTTTTGTTAAAAACGATAAAATCGAGTTTCAAATCATAAAAAAATAAGTAAAATTCAAAGAATTCAAGAACAAAAACCGAAATTTGACAACTTTACATTGCATACAAGTGTTGTGTGTGGTGTTCTAAAAAAACGTTTCGTAAGTGGAACCACGGATGGATGGCGTTGACCACAAAATCTCATCTCCATCTTTAAAAATCCACCAATTGTTTTGTTCCATTCAATTCTTCCGATAAAATCAAATTTTCAAAGTTCAATCGCTGACGCAAACACTTACCGGAAACCATCGAATCCATCATCCGATCCGTTCACAGTGAGCACTGGTGCCCTCGCATACGCCTTCGCCACCCTTCTATTCCTCTCCAAGACGATCACTTTCGCCCAAATCTCGTCGTCGATCTGCGTCCATTTGTCCAACACCTCTTGTATATGATCCTACAAGATAAACAAATACAAATTAATACTACACAAATAAAAACGACCATTAATCATTCACACAACAGTCATAAATATTCGCGCATATAGTTTTACGGCCTCTGGTTGTTTAAAGTTACAGCATGGTCATACTAACACACTTTCGAGCACCACGCGAAGAAGCATCGCAGTTACTGTTTCTAAACGGTGTGTAAAAGGCTTTGAGAAAAGATGAATGAACGCAGAAACCAAAGAAACGACGCGACGCGGTCTTCTAATAGCCTTCCAAGTTCGAAGTTTGCGCAAGCGCGAAGTACTGAAGCGCATAAATGCGCTGGGTGCGCGCGCGCACGACCCACCGACTTCGATTTAACGCACGTCGTAAATTTCAACGCATTTTAAGTCGCGTATTTCTTCTGCTGAGCGCGAACGCTTCTTCTTCTTCATAACGTAGTTTATTGTCTTTTTTATCGTCTGCCGTTTAATATTTAATTGTTTTTCCCTTTGCAGCCTCTACCCGCCGACGATTCGCCACCGTTGCTCATCGCGTTCGCAATTATGTGTAGGTACGTTAACAATGCATGTAATACTTAGTGATCGTTGTAAATAAGGCCGACAATGCCGCTACAAGAAGGAACAGAAGGAAAAAAAACAATCAATGAGACACAAGAAGAAAATTTACAATAGAAAAAGGTTTTAACTTTTTTCTTTAAGTTTTTGACGGTTTATGGATGTTTTAAGGGTGGTTCTTTATATTTGTTAAGGGTGGAATAAAATTACATAAAAGTATAACTAATTAACAATATAATTATTTTAAAAAAATTAAAATTAATTGAATAGTTTCCGAAATATTAATAAATTACTAAAAATAAAACAACAGTTTTTTTTTACAAATTTTTACAATTAGTTTTTTAACAATTACTCGTAAACTAATCATTCAATTTCAATTTTCTAAACACTATTCTATTACTAAATAAATGATCTTTTATTTGTATATATGCACACCCTTTAAATATTTTGAAATCTACCCTTAAAATGCAAATAAAGTGAAAAATTAAATAATTTTAACGTTACAAACTTATTTTGCAAAATTATTAATAACTCGAAAACTATTTAATTAATTTTAATATTTATAACTTTATTTCATAGCTAAATAACTAGACTTTAATTTCCAATATAATACAACCCTTAATTAAAGTTAAAACTACCCTTAAAATAACGATAAACTTATGTTTAAAAATTTGTAACTTTTAGAAAAAAATTTTTTTTAAAACAACGTTTTCTTTGAAAATTTTCCAAATAAATTTAATTTTCATAATTTTATATTAAAGTTAAAGAGTTGAATTTACGTAAAAAATAACGCATAACTCGATATTTTATTAACAACAACCCCAAAACTGCATTTATTGTAATAACCATAACTTTTTTCTGGGAACTTTCAAAAAACAAATAAACATTTTGGAAAATTATTAATTACTCAAAAACTATCCAATCAATTTTAAAATTTTTAACTTTATTTCAAAGCTAAATAACTAAACTTTAACTTCCAATATAATACAACCCTTAATTAAATTAAAAACTACCCTTAAACTATCAATAAACATAAAATTTATAAATTTTAAGCGTTTAAAACAATTTTTTTTAAACAACGTTTTCTTTGAAAATTCTCCAAATAAATTTAATTTTCATAATTTTATATTAAAACTAAAGAGTTGATTTTACGTAAAAAATAACGCACAACTCGATAGTTTATAAACAACAGCCCCAAAACAGCATTTATTGTAATAACCATAACTTTTTTCTTGGAATTTTCAACAAACAAAAAACATTTTGGAAAATTATTAATTACTCAAAAACTATCCAATCAATTTTAAAATTTTTAACTTTATTTCATAGTTAAATAACCAAACTTTAATTTCCAATATAATACCACCCTTAATTAAATTTAAAACAACCCTTAAAACATCGATAAACCTCAAACAAACTTCAAACATCTTAAAGCTCGTTATAAAAAATATAATTATTTTCAATCATCTTATTATAAAATACATAACACTCAACATATCAAACAGATACCTTTCATCATAACAATATATTATTAACTGTAACGCAATCCACAAGTGTTCGTTTCCATGAAATATGGCATCGTTTCCCCATGTCCAAATTGCTTTCTGGCAATCACCTGCGCGTGTGCATTTCTCATATTTACTTTCAATCTAATTTAAGTACGAAAGTACTATTATTACGTCAAAGAGCCATTATACATTTAAGAGTGGAAAGAACTGTGTGTGTGTATAACTGGTTCCAAAAAGTTACGAGTCTGATTTCGTGCGGTGATAACAGCGTGCAGTCATAAACGAATCGCGGTGCGCACGATGGTTAAAAGCCTCTTTAAACGAAAAGAATAAAAAACCAAATGAAAGAACTCAACAAACGCATTTTCAGGCCCACCAGCGTCCAAATAAAATTCAATATCAGATGCACATTTTATGTTAGGTGAGATGAGATACGCGAGAGATGTGGAACCTTTTAATTCGATGCGGCGGCGGCACTCTGATGTGATGCTGTAATTATGCAACCGACACGTGTACTTTGTGTGTATTTCAAGCGGGAATTTCAAGCGAACATCATCGCATCGTGTATTACTTTAATAGCTAATGGGCTATTAAATTAGATAACGTGTAAATTTGTAAATTTAAATGTTTTGATTTTTTTAAGATTAAATTTCCAAAAAAAATTCAAGTGTATGATCACCCTTACATTTTTATTAAATATTATTTTTTATTTTTTATTTAATATTTTAAAAAATGATATATTAATCATAATATTTTTAAATAATGTTAAAAAATTCTAAAGGTGCTCATACACTTACATTTTTTAATATAGAAAATAGTGTATGATAACCCTTACATTTTTTTTAAATAAAATATTATTTTTAATTTTTAATTTAATATTTAAAAAATGATATATTAATCTTTTTGTTTAAAATTTTTTAAATAAAATCTAAGGGTGATCATACACTTAACATTTTTTATATGAAAAAAGTGTATGAAAAGTGAAAAGTGTTTTTGTGGAAAAAAATTAAATTTTTTGTTAATTATTTTTGTATCTAGTATAGATTAAATGCGTTTTTTTTAATGTTTTGCGCTTCTGTGTCAAGGCTACGGTTCCAGTTGGCTGCACAGCATAACGTTTGTTGTTTTGCTCGTTTAGCCCGGCCGAAAAGAAGTGCAATTAGCAGTTGGTAGCTTTCGTTCGTTGTAGACGCAGCCGAAGAGCGAAAGACAATACGAACAAGTCAAGTCCTCGGCCGCGTGCGCACAAACGAAGAAACCGAGTCGGTTTTATACGCAGCAAGCAAAACAATAGCAGAATTTATGGCCGTCGATGGTGACTGCGATAAATTGAATACTAGGCTATATCCTCTCTCCCCCAATGCGGCTCAAAGCCACCTTGCACACTACGCAGCACCCACAATACATTATGAGGTTCATTATTTCGATTTTTTTTCGTTTTAGGTTTTGTGAGGTTTTTTGGATTTAGAAGATCAAATAACTTCTAATAGAAAATGGTTTTACTTGAAATCAATACTACATATCATAAATTTACTGATATTGATTAAAATGTAAATGTTAATTATTATTTTAATTTATAGAAGTTGTAGGAAGTTAATTATTTTTTAAAATAGGTTTTGAAAATATTGAAATTTAAGAAACTTTCTTTTTGGTGATATTTTAAGGGTAGTTTTACATATAATTAAGGGTTGTGCTTAATTTTATTTAAAAGTACAACTATTAAGCTTTATAGTTCAGTTATGGAAATGAAAATTAAATAATTTGTTTACAAGAAATTAATAATTTACCAAAATATAATTTTAAAAATATAAAATTTACGAACTTCTTTTTATTGATATTTTAAGGGTAGTAAGACAACTAATTAAGGGTTGTGCAATAATATAAATAAAAGAACAACTATTTAGCTATAAACTAAAGTTAAGAACATTAAAATTAATAAATTATTTAAAAAGATATTAACAATTTACCAAAACAAGTCCAAAAACTTAACAAAAAAATTTTAATTAAATATAAAAAATTCAAATGTAAATTAAATAAAAACCAACTAATAATTTATAATATAAAAAAAAAAACAGATTAATTAGTATATAAAAAAAGACTAATTACTTTTGTAGATATACTAACAAAGAAGTGTTTAATTAGTAAAAAAAAACCCTTAATTGTCTTGAGTGCGCATGTACCACGCGCGATGACGCAACACACAATTCGTTTAACTTAAGACATCATTAGCTGTCTTAGAAGAATTGAAACCTATACCTAAACTTATTAAATTCGAAACTCCAAACTCAAACATTAAAAATCAAAAAAACAAAAAAGAAAAACTAATCATGGCGCGCACTAATCACAACACAAAGAAAGCCATCGAGACTAAAAACTCATTTCGAAAACAAATAAAATCTTCGTGCATCTTTGTGCATCGTTCAAAGTAATACAATGTAGACTTAAGATTAAGTCTAAGAGTAAAATGTCTTAAGACAAAAAAGTTAACACACATAAGGTACAATACTTAAAGACTTAAGACATAAGACTTAGTAAAAGTTAAGTTAAGTCAGTAATATCATAATTTGTAAACATTACGCAATTTAATTTTTTGAGTAAAAATCTAAGGGTAATCATACTCTAAATATTAATTAAAATAATTTAGTGGATAATGTAACAGTGCACAAAGTAACTAAGTAACTGAGTGAACGTTTTGCGCGCTTTGATGGATTGCGCATGCACCGCATGGTTAACCGTTAAAAGGTCACTCGCCAAACGGTCGCAAACGCCATGCTTGTGAATTGTGGGCCGTTAAATGTCGAAATATTGCATTTTACTCTTGCAATTGCAATTACATTCAACCGCACTGAACAAAACAAACGGTTTCAAGCCTCAAATGTCACAAACGAACAGAAATATGCAATTAAAATCAAAACTTAAACATTTTACTTAAACAAATAAATAATATAACACAAAAAATGTATAGTGTGATATCACCCTTAGATTTCAAAAAAGTATAGTGTTACACCACCATTATATTATTTCTTTGAAATAATTAATAAAATTTTTGGCAAAAACAAAAAAATACAGTAAAAAATTAAAAAATATAGTGTTGCACCACCCTTATAATTTTGTATACGCGTCGCACTTGTGAATTTTCGAATTTCAACTGCGCTGCAACTGCGCTCTAAACTAACAAACAATAAGTTATTTTTAACTGATGCTGATCCTTGCGAAGGACGACCAAGACGTCCAAGATGCTCAGTATTTACCTTACAAACCGTAGCGGTCGTAGCAGTCGGTGGGTAGCAAATCGTATATTTCGCTCCACTTTCAGTCTGGATGCGAAACGCGTTTGTTTCTAGTTAGTTATGCACATTAGGGATCGCGCGCGCCCTTATAAGGACTTCCAACGCACGCAGGCGTATTCCGCGCGCCACCATTGCGTATTGTTTGAAAACTGATTTATACATTTTCTTATGCGTCCTTCTTTATAAATGTTTACCAACATTTTTTATTTTTAAAAATTAAAATATACTATTTTTAAGGTTAAAGTTAAGATAAATTACCTAACGCCATCTGTGTTATAAAAACCCAATCTAAGTTTTGTAGTGTTTACGGTTTTCTACTCAGTTGTTTTTTTTTTCAAAACAAAAAAAAAACAAAAGTGATACCACATAGTTTATGATGTTTTTTTCGTATGACGTTTATTATCAAACATTTTATAACAACCAGACGACAATTTCCAGTTCAACAGCTCCAGTTACAATTATGCAACACGTCGAACCAGCGCCGCCTCTTGCAAGACTAACCATTACACACCATTACACTAGACTCATATTATTTATCTTCAGCACCAACTATCTTACTTCTCATTTCTCAGTTCAACTCTGGCTCGTGCGAGAAAGTTACGCACCATTTTATTATTACGAAACGTCTGAATTTCTAAAACTTCACAAAAAAAACAACAACTAAACTAGACCAATAATAATAATCGTAACTAAAACAAGATAAAACCAGCTGAACAAGTACTAAGAATTTCGTTTAAAAACAAAATTCCTTAAAAAAAAATTATATACTAACGCCATCTATGGGGGAATAACTTAAGTATATTTTTTAATACTAACGTTTGTATTTATGTTTTAAGTGTTGCCGGCTTAAAGCTTAGAGATAAGTATGATTATAAATTTCCCAACGAAAATGTCGGATTTTCTCCCTTTGTTCCCATTGGGAGTTTGTGGGACTTGGTAAACAATCGCCGATCCCCCAAGATATCCGCGGAAAACAAACGAATGATGCGCTCGCTGTGCGCAAACGCAGCAAATTTATCGCCGATAATAAACAAACATGCGTACGCTTGCACTTACGCTTGCGCATTTTGTGCATTTGTTGCGGCGCGCAACTCGTTTCTCTTCATGGTGCATTTGTGATGCTGCGACTATTATATTCTGTTGCTTCTTTTGCTATTTGGTTTAGTTTCCAGCTTCGTTTTGTATAATGCGCGTCTATTTATAGAGTATAAACATAGACAAGCGACTAATTCGTTTGGAGCACATTGTTTATGAGTCTTATGACTTTGTTTGACTTAATTTCTTAGTTTATGTCTTATTGACTTAAGTCACCGACTTCCAACCGAATGACTAACTTTAAAGCTTCGGCAATTTCTTCCAGTCAAATATTTAAACAAATATGTTTTATTTGCGCATGTAAATATTTCCTTGACAGCTGTCAATTGAGGGAATTGAGGATTTTATTTTGAGCGCAGTGTGCGATAGTAACAACGCCATGATTCTTTTGTTTGTTTGGTGTGTGCATACAATGTGATTACGAAAAGTTTTCTTTCAACGCCAACGTTTCATGTTACCACGTTGTTAGCAACTCAACTGAACTCTATTCTCATTCAACGAATGTTGAATTCGTTTGTTATATTATTCGTTAATTCTCTAACAGTCTAACGTAATATATAATTTCGTGATTGTATAATGTTCTAGATTCGCTCGTTTCTCGTCGAAACAATGTTAAAATCTTCAATTTACGTAAACATGATTCAAAACACTTTTTAACTAATTTATATATTCTTTTAAACAAACGAATTTTTTTAGTAATAAATTTTGAATGGAAATTATTTAGCAATAAAATGCTCGATAAAGGGTAGTTACCCTGCTTTGATTTTTATAAGCGTTACAGTTTTGGATAGCTAATGAACCAGGCTTTCAGAATCAGTTAAGTTTTTATTAAAATTTAGACGGAAAATAGGAACATTTTCAGTTTTTATGTGGGTGACATAGAAATTGTATTGGACATTTCGTGAGCGTGAGTTATAAGACAAAATTCTAATTGCCGGGTAGTTACCCTACTCTGATTTTTATAAGCGTTACAGTTTTGCAGAGCGAATGAACCAGGCTTTCATAATCAGTTAAGTTTTTATTAAAATTTAGACGGAAAATAAGATAATTTTCCGTTTTTATGTGCAGAACATAAAAATTGTATTGGACTTTCAGTAAGCGTGAGTTATAAACTAAAACTCTAATTGCCGGGTAGTTACCCTATTTAGATTTTATTAAACGTTACAGTTTTAGATAGCTAATGAACCAAGCTTCCTGAATCAGTTAAGTTTTTATTAAAATTTAGACGGAAAATAAGAAAATTTTCAGTTTCTATGTGCGCGACATAAAAAATGTATTGTATTTTCCCTAAGCGTGAGTTATAAACTAAAACTCTAATTTCCGGGTAGTTACCCTACTTAGATTTTAATAAACATTACAGTTCTAGATAGCCAATGAGCTAAACTTTCAGAATCTATATAATTAGTATAAGATTTTCAACCGGAAACGTGGAATATGTCAGTTTTAAACAAAAATTACCTCAAAAAATGTAGAAAACATTATCTAAATAACAAAATATAAATTATTACCAACATATAATTAAATTCCCCACACATTATTTATATCTTCAACTGACAAAAAATATCTTTAAATTTATGAATCTAATTTCTGTAATATTAGGACTTGTGTCTGCGCCATAGCACCATTGCAGCATCTAAAAGTAATAAAAGTAATAAAGCGCATGCGCATCCTGATGGATGGCATTGTCACTCCAGGACGGTTGATATAAATGACCTCAGGTCTGTTTACACCTCTTTCTCGTCCCTGCGCACCCATGATCTCGGCGCATTTGTTTATATTTGTTCATTTTCTCCCGGCGTGAGGTGTGTGGATAAAATGTCCGCATATTCACGCGCGTTTTACCACCGCGGCGTTTTAATTTAATTGATGCCGATATAGAATTGCAGCCACAACGCCCAACTACCAATAACCAAACATGAAGCCTTTTCTCAGTAAAGAATCTCAGTGAGTATCAAGTCTCACCACACCGAGCTTTCAAGGTATTGATTGTGACGCGGTGGCAGCAAGAAGGTGGCACCTAGGTAATCGTGCCCCTATTACCAAAGCCCACACTGAAAGCGTATTCTTCTCGCCGTCGTCGTCGAGTTCATGAGTTAATGACTAACTTAACGCGTTCGAGCGTGCGATGTGGTGTACCTAATATCCGTGTTAAGTGGCTGTAAATAAGATAAATGAACGATTCTGCACATTGCACGAACGCTGCCGTGATAACTATCCCTCTATCACACACACCACCAACTGAACAACGTACCTTGTGACCTTGACGACGACAAACACACTCACAGAATAATGAAGAAGCAACAACAATATGCATGGCGAATAGAAAAATCACGCCCGGCAAAAAAACGCCATCACCTTATGGGGGGCTATTGTTGATGGTTACCAACCAACACCAACCAACACGATGATGATAACCTTCAGGATTCTTTACTTCTTGCGCCATATTCTACCTCCACACTGACCGAGTCTGGAAAAGACTCTGCGGATTTTTTCGCGATTTAATTACATCGTACGTTAAAACGCAAACGCGCATAAAGCTACCTGTCCAAGCATCAGGACCTGCTGAATCCTTAACTTAACTTAACTTAACCTAAGGTAACTTAACTTAAAGTAACTGAAGTTAAGTTGAGCATGCGTTGTGTATACCCTTGCGTATTTTATCTTGTCATGGTATACCGACTAGTATTCACGAACTAACCACACTGCGCATGCGTTACCAACTTAAACACTGCGCATGCGTTGTGTACTTAACCAAAAATCACACTAAATACGTTAAAATTGGTTAAAAACCATACTGAAAATTTATTGATGCAACTATACAACAAAGATGACTTAAATTTTGATGTGGATCAGAATGCGCATGCGTTAATGACTTTTTCGGCACCTTATGTAACGCGCCTCACACATCGGCGTTAAACGCCTTGCATTCTTTCATCTTTCATTTGATGCTTGCTTGATTCCGTGGGGCCATCATCAAAAATTCACGGCGATGAGACGACAAGACGATGACGTTGATTACACACCAATTTTTTTTCGTTTTTTTTTTTCAATTACCATCTAACGAACCGTATTACGAGCCGTGGTATTATTAAGTATTAATATGCCTACATTAGGGCGAGATTTTTAATTAGAAATTTTATCGAGTCACTAATGGTAATTTACACTCACAAAAAAAATTAATTAATATTTTAACAAACAAAAGCAATTTTAGTTATTTGTAACTTAATATAAGTCATAATCGTAACATGTAAGAGCTGTGCGCATGCGCAATAAAAACTTCAGTTTGAAATTTTGTTTTTTTTGTTTTTGTTTGTATTAAAGATGTCGCAGTTTTTTTTGTTTCTAAAATTTACGTGCATGGCACACGCTTAATTTATGTTGTTACTTACAACATTCTTCTGCGCCGACGCGGATAACAATATGTAGGTATGCATAGGTTATATGCGGCGGTGGAAATGCCAAGGTTGCATACGATTATATTTTGTGTGTAAGTAATAAAATGCACTTAAAGTCGTTTAAATATCAAAATGTTCACTTTTTTTCGTCGTCTTCGCATTGTGTGCGCGCACAAAACAAACTGTGTGATGAGGCGCATGCGCGCGCGTCTTTAAAAATACATAAATTTGATGAAACATTACACATTGTACTTAGTACTTAAGTATGAATAGTATGAGTACTAAGCAACGTTGTCAATTTTTTTTTTCATTGTGATTTAAGATTATGAGTTTTAATTAGTTTTAAATTATTTACGTCATAATTTTTCAATGTTATTTATTACCACGTGGATTTATAGATTTAATTACAAATTAAACCAATTACTTACAATTAATTATTGTTTTTATGTGGTTTTGTAATGATTTATTTATATTTATAGGTTTAAGTAACTCGCGCATGCGCATGCGCATTTTATAATTTTAATTATTATTATTTATTAATTCAGGAATATATATTTTTTAATGTTTTGTTGTTATTTTGTAGATTTTAAGCAAAAATTTTGATTTTTTTTATTCTGCGCATGCGTATTTTAAATTGTTAAAGTAACTTGCGCATGCGCAGTTTATAATTTTTCAGATATTAGCTAATATTGTCTTAATATCAAAAATATAATACTATAATTCAATAAACAATTAATTTATGTACTTAATTTTAACCTGCGCAATAAGTAAATCGCGCATGCGCAGTAGCTATTAACGTTTTTTTGATTGGAAATTTTAAATTTTAAACTTTGATCTCAAGAAATGTTTAAAGATTGTATATTTTTTGTTAGTACTTTGTGAGTATGCGGGTTCTGTCCAACAACAACGACGACGATTTGTGTGATCATGTCTTCAGCGAGTGGACGTCGCGCTTGGTCGCCATTAGCTTATATGCTCTTGGCATTTGCAAAGTCCCTGACAAACAACTTTCACGACTCGGACGGCAACAACCATAGAACACATTTGGTATAAACGCGATCCAAATTAATTTTGTTACAAATTAACAAAATTAACAAACGCAAAAACAAAAAACTTGATTTTTAAGTTACCAAGACAAATAACTCGGGTAATTTTCAACCGAATGACTTGAAATTTAGAATATAGTTAGGAATATACATTGTCTTGATGTGTACTTAAAATTTTAGCGATACATAGCATAGTTTATTAGTTATTAACAATTATTTGATATTTTATTTGGAAAATTTTTAGTAAATTTTTTACTTTTGACTTTAAAAGTATGCCATTTAATCAAAAATCAACTTATCACAAAAATCTTTTGTACTTCTGTAGTAGGTCTAATATAGAATCATAAAAAATTTTAAATTTATTATTATAACAATAATTACAGAAGTTATTTGACTTGCCGTGGACTCTAACAAAAAAATACACGCTATAGTAAAAACGCTGTAGAGCCGCCATTTTGAAATATATAGCTTCCAAAAAATTATTGTAAGTAGTCACTTAGATGTATAATAAACTCACGTTAAAATTATTTTGTTTTATTATCTAGTATTTTTAAAAATTGACTTTTAACTATCTACAATTTTTTTTTAAGTTAAATTTTAGTTTAATGCGCTATTTAATTCCGAATTGATATTACGCATGCGCGATGTACTTAAAAAAAGTTCACACTGCTTAGCACGTCATAAAACATACAACACACATTTTACATTTTACATTTTACACTAACAACACATATTACTGTTATTTAACGTATGATTTAATGACAAATCGATTGGTTACTCACTTAACTCACTTAAACTCACTTACTCACTTACTCACTTACCAAGATGGTTGAATAACCACGCACTAACCTCACTTAACATAACATAACACAACAGAACATAGCACAACGAATGAAAAATCTCTATAAATAAATAAACAAAATGTCAATAGTTAAACGCTCATTAAAATATTCATTTGACATTTTACGCAAAGTTAAAATTATTATTAAAACTTCTATCAAAAATAATTCAACAAAAATTTAAAATATTAAATAATACATCTAATAACTTTGACATTTACGTTCAAAATAAAAAAAAACAAAACAAAATCACAAAACAAATGTTCATTTATTTTGCGGTACTTTTTATTAAATTGTTTCGTAACTCATTTGTTTTTTTGTTTTTTTTTTCTGTTATTATGTTCTAGTATCAAGTGTTGTTTAGTTCATTTGTTTATTTGTTTATTTCTTTATTTGTTTGTTACCTACAAACAAATGCTATCGATTGAAATTAGCATTTTTGTTTTGCATCATCACAAACTGCGCGCTTAACTTAACTTTTGTTATTTTTTAGTAATTTTGACTCATCTTTAGCTTTCATTCGCACATTAAGACACGATGAATTATTATTCCTATGAGGATCTTTGACTCTTCTTATGTTTCTGTTTCTCTTATGATGATGATTCTTGCGTTGGCGTTACATAACGCTGGTTTGCCTTCACCAATTCACTAATAACAATAAATAAATCCCGTACGAAGCTTAAGTCACTTAAGTTGCAGGAATGTGCATAAATGTATGCATAAATTATTTCATTTTTTTGTAATATTTCAACTAAATCAACGCAATCACCAAATTAATTGAATATGTTCGGTTGAATTCAATTAATTTCGAAGAACTTTAGGTGTTTGAATAATTGTGAATAAATTTGTTGTTGGTGGCGTGGCAGCAACGCGGAACCAAGAAGTGGAACGAATTTCTCGAATCGAATGACTTTGCGACATTGACGACGTTTTGTATTCGGTTTTCGATTCGATTCGATTTCATTCAATTACACGCGTTGGGGCAATTTAGAAAATTCAATGAAATCAAATCAATGCTAAGCTACAAAATTAGAGTACGTCTGAATTAAATTCTGTTTTACGATGATTTTATAGAAATCCGGTTCATTCGACTTAAACCACTTTGTTTACATACATTTACATTTTATAGGTTTTACTGCGCATGCGCAAATGACTTAAAACAGGAAAACATCAAAAAATTTAAATTTTATATCCACAAAACTAAAAAATACAACGTTTTAAGTTGGTAACCACACCGTTTTGATATTGGCCTTATTAGGTACCACTGGCCTTCAAAGGAACACTATCAATATTTTAACGGAAATCAAAGATTTTTTTCTTTAGTATAGTATATATAATAACTAGCGATTCAATGCTGACTTTTTTAAGTAATTGGCCTTCAAAGGAACATGGCCTTTTATAACCCACTACTACCAAATAAAAAATTCGAAAAATTCGATTTTTGTTTATAATTAGATTTGTAATCAAAAATTTTAATCAAAACCATGTTTAGATTGTCCGTCATAGTATTGAGACACATTTATCCATTTGACACGTTTGATGTGCAATTATCCACGGCGAAAAATGCGAAAGTCCTAATTTTCACCGCGCTACTGAATTGCGCCAGTCATCGGCCTGTCGCGCTCCAGATATTACCGTAAATGCTATTACGCTAACACGCCGCGAACTCAACTTAACTTAAGTTAAGTTAACTTAACTCAAGAATCGTAAGAATCGCACACAAATGTATAGAAACACATCAAGAGTAGGTAGCCTAGTTGTGCCTAGTTGCTTCGTTTTCCTGCTGCCGCAGTTTTTGCTCACTAGCATACTTAACATGAACACATGCGCAGTTAGAAACACGCCGCGCCGGTAGTTAGCAAATAGGTGAGTGGATGACTTTACACTAGACAAGTCTAATCGTAGTTAAACGAAGACAGAAGATATAAAATTCTAAGCTAAAGTTAAAAGCAAAGCTAAAGCGCTGAGAAAGATTTTGCACGTATACAACTTGACAAGGACGTTCGAAGACATTCTGCAGACATGTCCAACGTTCTAAAGCGGCTAACACTAACGGAAAACTCGCCTCGAGCTGTTCAAACTGTGTACAGTCTGCAAACTGTTCAAATTTAAACACAAACGCCGCAAAGTCAAACTAAACACGAAAGAAATCACGCTAAGGGTCATAATACACATAATACTTACTTACAAGTAAAATAACATAAAGTAATGGACGCATGCGCAGTACACGTAAATCAGTTGCGCATGCGCAGTAGCGTAATATCAACCCACAAGCAGATAATATGAAAAAAGTGCACAAAAACAAGGTTATGTTTAGTAAAAGTTAAAAATTGAATTAATTCTAGTGTGTGATTACCCTTATGGCTGAAAACTAAGTCAAACACGATCAGACACGCCGCATTTACAAAAAAACAATTGAAAAAAAGGAAAAACGAATATTTATTATCATCGGTTTCCCTTGGGAGGCAAAGGCGCTTGCGCATGCGCAATTGAATAGTTTAACTTAAATAGCATAACTTACAACTTACTCAAACAGTTCAATTGACTTAAGTCAATACAAGTTGCTAAGACATTGAAGAAACTAAGAGTAAAAGAGTTATTCGTGGTAATGTTTGCTTCTTTTGCGCTGTGGTGAGATATACGCGGTCGTAAGTTGTAATGGCTACAAGTTGCTTTCATAAATTTAAATTATTTATCCATTCAAGCATTTAAATGCTCCGCATAACTCGAGAGCTATGAAGTTATTGAGCTAATCGACGACGGTTTATTTCTCTTGATTATTCCGCCCGTTTGTTGTTGGTGTTTGCGTTGGGTTTGAAAGAACTGAGTGAGTCTTAACTTAAGTTAAGTGATACTGAGAGTATCAAGTATTAAGATACTTACTTGTTCAAGTGGAAGTATTATATAGTTTTATACAGCTACTAATGATTTGTTGGTTAGAACGAAACATTAACATTAACTCTTCTCTTAAGTTATAAACTTCGTTTGTTTTTTTTTGTTTGTTCGGTAGTTATTGCTACTAATTGACAACTTTCGCGTGGTTTGTAATGTAAAGTAAAGATTGTTGGGGATATGTGTTGAGTTAGGAATGTTTGTTTACAATTTCTCTTGTTTTTTCTTGATTTTTGTGAATTTAATAAATAATTTTGATGGAAAAAAGTTATTTTTTGTGTTTTTTTTGTTTGTATGTTTTGTTAGATTTTTTTTGGGTAATTTTAATAGTTTTTGTGGGTATGTCGTGATGTTAAATGATAGATTAACTATTTAGCTTTAAATTAATGTTTTTTTATTTTATTTTTGTTGAATAGTAAAAAAGTTATTAACAAATTTGTAAAATGTGTTAGTGATTTGAATTTTTTAAATTGAGTGTAAATTTTGTTTTTGTTTTAAACGCAATTTAAGGGTGTTTGTTTTAAATATTAAGGGTTGAGGGTTGTTGCTTAAGAAAGATTACTTATTAAACTAATAATTGAAGTTTTGATTATTAATTTTGATTGAAAATTAAACATTTTATAGGCCAATTTATAAAATGTGTTTTTTTGCTTAAACTTTTAAACTAGTGGGAGACGAATTTTGGTTTGAATTAAATTTAAGGGTGGTTTTCACTAAAATAGGGACTAGAACGTAATTTTATATGAAAGATTAACTAATTATCTTTTAATTAACGTTTAAAAAATTAAGTTTGATGCAATAACAAAAAAGTTATTGTCAAATTTGTAAATCGTGTTTGTGACGTGAATTTTAATATAGAAATTTGTCATATTTTATTTTAAATGCAATTTAAGGGTGGTTATCATAAAAATAGGGGCTGAAACATAATTTTCCTCAAAAGATTAACTAATTAATTATTAATTAAAGTTTAAAAACTTAATTTTGCTGTAATAACAAAAAGGTTATTGTCAAATTTGTAAATCGTGTTTGTGACGTGAAGTTTAGTGTAAGAGTTTGGGCACATTTAATTTTAAATGCAAATTAAGGGTGGTTGTCATAAAAATAAGGGCTGGAATGTAATTTTACATAAAAGATTAACTAATTATCTATAGATTATAGTTTGTAAATTAAATTTTGATCAAATAACAAAAAAGTTGTAAACAAATTAGTAAAACGTCTTTTTGATTTATAATCCACATACTGCGCATGCGATACTTTGACATTTTGCGCATGCGTACTGCCATTTTTTCTCTATATATAACTTATACAAAGTAATACGAAGTAAAACCTTTTAAAAACCTCATTAAAACCACTTAAACTAAATGCACCCAAAAGAAAGTTAAGTTGAAATCAATTTACTCAAATCGATATTAATCAATGGCCATGTTTTCGCGTCCCGAGCACATTCAAAACATATAGATACATTCCAATCTTTGAATTGATAGCTATTAAACTACTTAACTCACTGATCAGTGCTCTCATTACCAACCACTTTGATCAGTTCAGAAATTTACATTACGTTTGACACAAATTGCAAATATTTTCAACGATTTGCACGCCATTCGAACGTTTTCCAACGCAAAACGCGCGATAAATCAAACGGCTCGAAGCGATTTCAAATTCTAAGTAATTCTGAACATTCTAAACATGACTTTTATTTAGTTTTACAAATTTCAAAGTGTAATTAGCATATGTGAAGATAACATTCACTTTTTTTAATTAAATTTTGAAGACTTAAAGATTCATAATGATGCGCAAGTGCAGTTCTTTTTGTTTGTAAGGTTTGTAAGGTCTAACTAGACTTAAGTCTTTAACGCAATGACTGATTGGGGCTAAACACATTGCAGGCAAAGAGCGCGCTAATGTTGGAAAGTCATTTCCTGCTAATTTTTGTTTCTTTTTACTTTCTAGCGCTAGCACACTTTACGCTGCGTTAATCGATGCATTGGACACGCGCAGGATAAACTGACTTAAGTAGGTATAACGACGCCTTGCAGCTGCACTTATTTTATCATCAAAAAAACGCCAGTTTTTCAGGTTAAATCGTGTTGGGTTTCAACACTTTACCTCAAGCTAAAAGTGCAACTTTGAACAAGATCATTGTGTTCTCTGAAACTTTTTTAATTATTTTATATTTCTAAACTTTATTTTATAGTTAAAGAGTTCTACTTTGATTTGTGTTAGCTGTCAATCCATAAATTTTGTGTAAACTACCCTTAAATTAACTTTGAAACAAAATTTATCAAACATTTTTTTCGATACTTTTTTAATCACATTTTCCAAATTTACCTATAACTTTTTTGTTAACTAAATAAAATTTTAATACTATACTTTATTTTAAAGCTAATTAGTTACCCTTTCAGATAAAATTAAGTGCAATATTTTGTGATAATTAAAATTATGCTTAAATTGTGATTAAAGTCGGGGTTACATGTTAAAATTTTAGTATTTTTATATTTTAATGTAATGCTTAGAAAAACATAAATTTCTCCGAAAGTAATGGGTATATTTTATTTATCTTAATTTTTTATTATATTTAGAAAGGTATTCTTTTATGTACTTTAAAGTTAAACCCTTAAAATTTATGATAACAACCCTTAAATCGCATTTAAAATAAAATGTGTCAAATTTTTACATTAAAATTCAAGTCAGAAACACGATTTACAAATTTGACAATAACTTTTTTGTCATTGAAGCAAACTTAATTTTTTAAACATTAATTAAAAGATAATTAGTTATTCTTTCATATAAAATTATGTTGCAACCCCTTTTTTTAAAACAACTACCCTTAAATTGCATTCAAAGCAAAACGTGTCAAACTCAAACATTAAAATTTACGTCTCTAACACGATTTACAAATTTGACAATAACTTTTTTGTAATTCAATCAAAATTTATTTTTTAAACTCTAATTAATAGATAATTAGTTAATCTTTCATATAAAATTAGGTTTCAACCCCTATTTTTAAAGCAACTACCCTTAAATTGCATTCAAAGCAAAATGTATCAAATTCTCACATTTAAATTCACGTGACAAACACGATTTACAAATTTGACAATAACTTTTTTGTTATTGCATCAAACTAAATTTTTTAAACGTTAATTAAAAGAAAATTAGTTAATCTTTCATATAAAATTACGTTCTAGTCGCAATTTTAGTGAAAACCACCCTTAAATTGCATTCAAAATCAAAAGTTAACAAAATTTCCTACAAAAAAAACAAAACACTAAATGATTTGCAATAAATAGTAAATAAATTTAATAACCAATCATTCAACACTTCAAAGCGTTAAATATTTCAGTTGTGTAGGTCAGTGTGGGTAAAATAAATTTATTGCCCGGACGTAGAAAGTGTGCGCTCGGTCACAATTAATTTTTGACTTAAAACGTTTGCCGTTAGAGAATTAAAAATTAGCAAAGACATTCACCAGACTCGCCTCTTTAATCTCCTTCGTCTTAAACATTCGTGTATCTTTCATTCGTACACTCTCACATACATGTGTGCCAAGTGTGAGGCAGTGAAAGTCAACACAGATGGTAAAAAAATCACAAGACACAAGTTTCATTTTATTCCCAAACAAAACAAAAACTAAACAAAAACAAACGAAACCTTAAAAAGGGTTTGCAATTGTGTGATTGTAATTAAAGATGCTCAGTTATTTTTAGCCCAAAGTGCGCATGCGCAACATTACTACAAGCAGTAATAACCGTGTAATCAAGTGAAAAAGAAATTAGCAATTAACACTAACGACGCACGGGCTTGCGAACAAAGTAACTATAACTATAACTATGCAACTCGGCGAGCAATGAAAACAACGAGAAAGTCATAAACAAGTGCAACAAACGCACATTGAAGAAGTTGAAGAAGAAACACACCAAACGATTATTAAGAGGGCGATGTGACAGTGGTCGCAAATCGTTGCCATGGTCGATATTCATGCGATAATTACTCCTTGTTTATTTCCTGCTGTAATCATAGTCGTATTTCACGCGCCAAGCGCACAAAATGCTCAAGACACTTAGACGAAGCTTTATTGAATTTTCTGTTATTATTTTTTGTTTGTTTGAATTGTAAAATTTGTAAAATGCGTAATTGTAATTGTGCGTTGTCGGTATTTGCATGCTCGTAAAGTCTCGTTACACATTGCGAAATTAATTGTTATATTGTGTAGACTGTGTAGAATGGTACGGTATATGAAGATGAAGATGAAGACTGAAATGATGATGTACAATGTCTACAAGCCGCGCGCGCATCGAGTTGTGCGCCGCTGATTGTGAATCATCATCGTAATCATAATCAAGCAGTTTTCGAACGTTAATTAATGGTTATTATTCGTTGTTGCTTACGTTTCGAACAAGAATCGATAATTTTCAGTGTCTATTTTAAGATTTGCTGTTTGAATTTTTTTGTAAGGATGATCATACTATGATTTTTATTAAGTTTTTTTGTTTTATGAATAAAATTTATTTCGATCGCTGTTTAAGGGTTGTTGTAATTTGAATTCAGTTTAGGGGTTGGAGTATATGATTAAACAACTTTCTGACTATGTAATAAAATTTAGATAATAGAATTTGAGTAATTAGTTTTTAAGTAATTGTTAATTTTGTAATCAATTTCAATGTAAAAGTTAGAAAAATAGTAAAAGTTTAATTCTAACTTTAATTGTAATTTAAGGGTTGTTTTAATTATCAAAATGCCTTGAGCTATATATCAAATTAAAGTTCATTTATTTAGCTATAAACTACAGCTTGAAACAATCATTTTTATTAATTAACAAAAAAGTTATAAACAAATTTGTAAAGTGTGTTTGTGATCCACAAATGTTGTCCACAAATTAAATTAAAAGTCAATTTAAGGGTTGAACTAATTATAATAAAAAGTTAAACTTAATTTTAACTAAAAGGTCAATTAATACACTATAAATAAGCTAATAATGAAACACAAAACATTAATTTTACATTATAAGAATTATAAGAAATTTTAGAGTTTTCTGTATGTTGGGTTGCGTTGCAAGATACTAACAAACTGCGTCGACGCAGACGTAACGGAACGGCACATCAAGTTGGCCTTGACTGTCAAACACAGCGCGCGCTTCATGAAAACACAAATTCATAAAACCTAACCTCCAAAAATAAAACTAGGGAAGTAATGATTTGATAGTGTGATTTTGTGATTTAACAGAAATAAAATAAGTGTTAATGTTGCGTGTTAGCGAGAAAATAAACCGACTATCCCGTTATCAGTATATGTCAACATAAAAAGGTACGTAATTCAATTTCTTAAAATCAAAAACATGAATTTCAATGTCATTGATGTCTTGATTCGAGTAAAAATTTTTGTGTATTGTATTTTGTGGTTGATCACAACCACAATTACTATTATAGCATCAAATATTTAGATTTTTATTCCAAATAAATATAAGTTATAAATAAGCTAGTAATAAAACACAAAACATTAATTTTACATAATGTAATGTCCACAGATTAGACAAACTTTATTTTAAACACAATTTAAGGGTTGAATTAATTATAACAAAAACGTAAACTTAATTTTAACTGAAAGACCAACTAATAAACTATAAAATTTTGTTTACAAAATAATTTTTTAGCAATAAACAAAAAAGTTATAAACAAATTTGTAAAATGTTTTTGTAATGTCCACAAATCAGACAAACTTTATTTTAAAAGCAATTTAAGGGTTAAATTAATTATAACAAAAATTTAAAGTTTATTTTAACTAAAAGACCAACTATAAAACTGTAAAATTTTGTTTACCAAATAAATTTTTAGCAATAAACAAAAAAGTTATAACCAATTTTGTAAAAAGTACTAAATCCTGGACAATTCTAAATTCTAACCTCAAAAACTTCAACTTAACCACAAAATCCAATAAAACTCTAATAAGATTTAAATTACGCTTATGTTTGGTAATCAAAAAATTGGATTCATCTATAAATATTAACATCATTAACAGTTATAACAACAAAAAATGTAAAAGTAACTTAAGCCTTAAGTTAAGTTACCACAGTAAAGTAAAGATTAAAGCCTAGATCTAATAACTACAAGTACCAGCAGGAAACAAAAGAAATTGTGGTTAACCAAGAATACCAGGTGGTCACAAATTAATACCAATAACAATAAATACGTGAATATATTGCGATTGCAAAACCGTTACGGTCATTATTGCGCATGCGCACTATACTTAACGATCAAATCTAAGCCATCTACTAATATAAAGTAATACAAAGCAATAAAAATGGTAACCTGAGAATTTAGGCTACGATAATTTTGTCATTAGTTACAGAATACTAAAATTTACCACAAACAAAACGCAAAAAACGCGTTATCTAGTTTATAATCTTGTTCTGTAACACGGAAAACAGCGCTTCAGTTCTTAAGTAAACGTCAATTGCTTGTGGCTTGAAGATGTCTCAAGACTCTCTCGTTGGTGAGCGCGAAGAAGTCTCAAGGGTGGTCGGCGTGCGATTTTAACGAGGCATCTCAGGCCGTCAAATCGCATCGAATAAAACCGCCTTGTTTATTTGGCATTTACGAACGAATAAAACGCATGCAGAATATTATTTGTTGCGCGCCAAAGATTTTATTCTAAAACATTATGCGTATTACCATTAAACGTGCGCATCGCATTGATACGCTGGTCCGGAGTGTCGTCAATAATATCATTTTATTTGCTATCTGCGCATTTCATGTTGAAGTGCTCAGACGCGTGTGAAACGCATGCAGATGTAACGCTCGTAAAAACACACCCACATCGTATGTCAATTGATTTAGGACGTCGCTAGGCCGTTTAAAATCGCATTTGGTCATTCGGACGTGAATTTATTTGCACTAGAGACTTTCCACATTCAATTAAAATTTGTCATCCCTTTGATACTTTATACTTTGTATTGCGCATGCGTGGTACTTGTTTACATGCTCGTAAAGTTACTCATTTGTTTTGTTTTGTTTTTTGTTTTGTTTGGTTTAGAACGCTAATAAACAAAAGAAAATAGAATGCGCAATGAGAGTAATAAATTTAATTATTACACACTATTAATACGTTATATGTCGCTGTCGTAGATGTCGATTATCATCGAAAGACCCCCTGCGACTGCGACTCCACGCTCCCGGATTAAATTAAGTCGGTTGCGGGTCGGTGATGCACCTCCTGCTATTTGCAAATCATTGCGTTAAAACGATGACGACATGCAGAATTTTTCATTCCACGCCCAGGATGAGAAAAAATAAATAACACTAACAGCATCATTAATATTGTAAGGGTAATCGTGCACTTGCAATACTTTGAATATTGAAATATTGAGAGTTGTTTTACTTTGTCGACGGTTTAAGCTATGTTTTAATTGATATACATCTTTTAGTGTTAAGGTATATTATAGAAGAAGTTATTGACTATAACATTACGTTAAGAAAATTGAAATTAATACATTGGTTTAAAAGTTATTAACAATTTTCTAAAATGTGTTTTGTTGTTTAGAGTGGAAAATTTTGGATTTTTTTAATATTAAGTTTTAAGCGAATTTTAAGGGTTGTTTACAATAATTTTGTGTTGTTTTTATGATAGTGTTTGATAAAGTAACTCTTTAGCTTTTAAATGAAGGAAAAATGATTAAAAATTATTGATTAGTTTAAAAGTTATAACCAATTTAGTAAAACTTGTTTTAGTTTACGAAATTACTAAAATTTTGACTTTAACTTTGAATTTATTAGCTTTTTAAGGGTTGTTTTCACATAGACCAATTATAATGAATTATTTTATATAAAAGTACAACTCCTAAATGGCCTAATAAGACTAAAATAATTAAAATTGATGGATTAGTTTAAAAGTTATAACCAATTTAGTAAAACGTGTTTTAGTTTATGAATTTACTAAAATTTTAACTTTAACTTTGAATTTATTCGCATTTTAAGGGTTGTTTTCACTAAGACCAATTATAATAATTTATTTTATATAAAAGTATAACTCTTTAATGACCAAATAGGACTAAAATAATTAAAATTGATTGATTAGTTTAAAAGTTATAACCAATTTAGTAAATTGTGTTTTAGTTTACAAAATTACTAAAGTTTTTATTTCAACTTTGAATTTATTCGCATTTTAAGGGTTGTTTTCACTAAGACCAATTATAATAATTTATTTAATAAAAAAGTACAACTCTTTAATAACCAAATAAGACTAAAATAATGAAAATTTATTAATTAGTTTAAAAGATATCGCTAATTTAAAAAAAAATGTTTAAAAATCAACTTTTTTAAGTTGTACTTTTATATTTTTTTTATTTCAAGTTACATTTCAACCTCAAAATTACCACCAAAAAAAAAACATAAATATTTGTGTATTTATTTATAAATTTGTAAATTTTAATTTGTAGTAATTCACGTAATTAACGAATTTCTTTTCGTTTTTATTCTTTATTCAATGTTACGACAGAAAGAAGTTCCCCTCGTAATGCTCTATTAATATTCATATTAAATTTAAAATTAAATTATGTTAATAATGGGAACTGGAGAGAATAATGTCGAAAAAAAAGTTTCACTAAAACTTCGTGCGTCTGCAATAAATAAAATTCCATTGACTCTAATTTCTCATACTTGTGGTATTTAACTTCTTCGGCAGTATGGAACAAACTAAGAATTGTACACAATTGTACAAAAAAATAAAAAAGGTGGAGTTGATTGTTTTTTAATTATAAGTTTCGTTTAATTTCGTTTATATCAAACATTTAGAAAACATGATAGATAATTTAACGTATCAAACAAAAAAGTGAGGTTAAAGGTTAATTTCCTGAGAAATACCAACACTATAAATATTTAATCTTATAATTACAATCAAAACCTTGTTTAAATTAAAGTTTCCAAATATCACAAACACAAAAAAAAGAAAAAAACGTGTTTTGATCAATAAATTGAAAAAAAACCTTTCTTTATTCATGTGCGCATGCGCATGCGAATCAAATAAAACAAGTGCATAATCGATTGCCTTTTACGCACCTGACGCTTAAGATTTTCTACTCAAAAGCGTCGAAATCTAAAGCATCCACGTTGATGCCTTTAGTGATGTCTTGTCTTGTCTTGTCTCGTCCGGCGTTTGATTTTGAGGAGTTTGAAAGCGATCTGGTGTCTTTTATCACAAAGCATTTGATGGATTCGCCGCGATATCGGCAAGAAATCGAACAGGCAACGATGATGCGCGCGTCCGAAACAAAAAAGCCGAGCATTAGCTTTCTCTCATTATAACGATCGTTGTCGGCAGCAACATGCGCATGCGCACACGTTCACACATCACCACACACACGTGGGAATTATTCTCAGACTTAAGTTCTCTTCAGTTAAGTCAAGCCGCCGAGGGTTTGAACTGTTTAAGCCTTTGAATGTGTCTCAAGCGAACAAAACGTTTTTCCAAGAGAATATCAAGCGGATAATGCACTGCAAATTGTGATGAATCATGATAAACAAGGTTTTAAGGGTCGTTTTACACTTTGACTTAAGTCAGACTTTAATCATACATTTTTTTATTGGTTTTTATTGGTTTTTATTGGTTTTTAATAGTTTTATTTGGTACAATAAAAGTTTTTAAACTGCGTTTTAAGGGTTGTTTTAACAAAAGCACAAAATATTGATGTAAGACATATTAAAGACAAACTCTTTAGCTACTTAATAAAAATAAGAAAATTAAAATTGATCGATTAGTTTAGAAGATATCGATAATTTACTGAAATGTTTTTTTTAAATCTAAACTTGTAAATATTTCAAGTAACCTTAGTTTCAATCGCTTTTTAAGGGTTGTTTGAACAAAATTATAAACATTTGTAATACTGTTTTTAAAAGTACAATTTCTCAGCAATAAAATAAAATCAAAAACATTAAAATCGATCAATTAATTTAGAAGTTATTGTTGATTTACTAAAACGTAGTTTAATTGAAAGTCTTAAAATACGTTTCAATTAAACTCTAACTTTACCCGCATTTTAGGGGTTGTTTTAAACAAAAACAAAACAAAAGTAATACATTTCTTTAAATACCAACTCTTTACCTATAATTTAAAGAAAACAAAACTAAAATTGATGAAATACTTTAAAAGTTATCGCTAATTAAAAATTTCCTGATTTGAAAATCTCAAAATTTTTAGATTTAATTTGTTTAATTAGTAATTACAATTGCTTTACTTTGGTTGGGCTTTAATTCTAAACTGTTTCCAGTTGATTAGCATCTATAGATTACCCATGCTCATAATACCCGTAATTTCCCGAATTTCTAGAGCGGAAAAGATCAATTTCTTGTAAATGTTGTAAAGTAGTAAACTTTACAATTTTTTTTCTCTTATTGTAGAGGATTCATCTTGTAACGTTGCGATGCGTGTCGTTTTTTTTTCTTATTCTTCTTGCTTGAAGCTTGAAGCGTTAGCCACACGGCGTATTGATGTCGGCGTCTTAAGTGTTTCGACGGCATTTTTATTCTTATTCTTCTGCGCCGGTGCATCATCCTGAATAACTTGGCTCTAAATGAGGAGTAGCACGGCAGCTGCGTGCCCAATTGCTTTATAATCTATCGAAAAACCGATTACCTATACTTACACATAGAGTACACGAGTACTTTTCTTAACTTTTATTTTCTCCACTACAAGTGTGTGAAGAAAGAAAGAAAGAATGAAGATTTATTAATAGCCGAACACGACAAGCATAATCACAAACAACCATAACCTAAATTTATAGTGAAAATGTTCAAAGTTTAAAATCCCAATTTGGTTGACTGGAAAATTACTTGTTATTATTTTGGTTTTATTTATCGGATGTTTTTGTTTCCAACGAACATAATTAATGAATTAAAGTTAAAGGTATAAGTCGATAATTTTAGTAAGTTCAAGTTTGTAGCTACTTTAAGGGTAGTTGTAATGTTTTTAAAAATCTTTTGTTTTTACTAAAGATTAATAATTTATCTATGTATAAGATTCTGTTAAGAACATTTTAAAAAATTGTTTAGTTTAAAAGTTATAGCACGTTTAGTAAATTAAGTTTTTTAATATATATTGAAATGTATAGAAATGGTGTTCATAGTTCGAAGTAAGTTTAGGGGTAGTAAAGCATTTAAAAAAAATCTATTATTTTAAACAGGTATAAACAATTTACTTGTGTTTGGAATTACGTTTTGAAACTTCAAAAATATTAATTAGTTTAAAAGTTACAGAGTGTTTTGTAAAGTAACTTTTTGAAACAAATTTAAATTAATAGAAATACTACTTATAGTTTGAAGTAAGTTTAAGGGTAGTTACACATTTTTAAAAAATTTGTAATTTTAAACAAATATAGAAATTTTTCTTGTCTTTTAAATTTCGTTTTGAAACTTTAAAAATATTAATTAGTTTAAAAGTTACAGAGTGTTTTGTAAACTCACTTTTTGCACACAAACTAAATTTAATAAAAATGCATTTTATAGTTTGAAGTAAGTTTAAGAATTGTTACACATTTTTGAAAAATCTATAATTTTGATCATAGATAGAAAATATATTAAACTTCAAGATTCCGTCAAAAAATTAAAAAAACACTAATTAATTCATAAGTTATAGTGTGTTTTGTAAAACAAATTTTTACCCGAAACAGTCAAAAAAATTAACAATTAAATTTACATATTCGCACCAGTTTTAAGGGTGGTTAACTATTACTTTAATAAATTAAAGTGTTATTTAATATAATTATAATTAATTAAACCAAACACGTGTTGTTTAGCATAAATTTTAATTGCAAATGAACCAAAACTGGTTTTTGTCTTTTAAAGACGTTAAACTAAAAGTATAAAATTAAAATAAAAAAAAACCAGAAGCAGATCTAACACTACGCACCCAAATACATCAAGTATTTTTTGCGCACGCTCATTAATCACTTCACAAAAGAGTTATGCAGGTTATGTTAAGCGTCACGCCCCAAAGTGGTCGTAAAGTGTTAATGTTGGCAACAGGCTTGTTAGAATCGTTAACGGCCCGCTAAACCTCTCGCGCCCTTGGTGTGTATGGTGAAGAAGTGAAGATTCTTCTGACTTCTTCAGTCGTCTGACACTCTGACACATTACAGTGCAAAAAACAACATTATTATTTACAACCAGAAAGAAAAAAAAACAAAACAAACACAGAATATAAAATATTTCGTTGAGTAATTAGTAAATTAGTAATACTTATCACAATTTCTCTAATTTATTTAATGTTTCACTGCTTTATTTACCAAATGTTTTGGCAACAAAAATTGTTCGGAATCGAGTAGGCTTTGACGATATTGTTCTCGAACGAATCGCATCAGACGAGATAACAACACCGCATGTTTATCGCAGTAGGCTTTGTTAGAGTTTTGTTTTTCTATGTTGTTTACGTTGTAAATCGTCTTGATAATAAAATTTAGTTAGTTTCGTGACTTCGTACCGTGCGCACCGTTTTATAACAAAAATTACAATTTCGTGTTTTATAAGAAAACCTAAATTTTATATCGTTGAAACTAAAAAGATAAACAACATGTGTCTTAGTGCAGTAAAAGTATTAATCGCAGTTTATAATTCCCAACACTAATTGAATTCGCGCAATGCAATTGCATCATATTGTGAGGTGAGTCTTTGTTTCGTCTCGTTATGATCCGGGGCTGGTTGTCTTAACATGAAGACGTTACGCACGACACGCTCCTATTGTCTCGGCGGTCTTTTATCATTCGCGTGCTTGTCTCCCGGTGAGGAAATGCGATGTGTGAGCGCGTGCGTACGTGCGCTTATTGTTCTCCCAAACCCACAACGTTGTATTTATTCCTTTCGCTTTATGTACGTCTTCTTGTCGAAGAAATGTGACATAACAATTCGCGCATACACAACACGCATCAGCACATAATTGACAGATCATTCAAATGCTACATTTTCAACTTAAATAGAAACCACATTCACAACAAAACCTAACCTAACCTAACCTAACCAAACTTAACTTAACCTAACCTAACTTAACCTAACCTAACTTAACCTAACCTAACCTAATCTTTTAAATTAAAAAAAATACCTTGTATAATTTATCCTTCTGATACCAAACATCTTCCTCGTCCTCGGGTGGTTGGAACGTGGCGTCCATGTGAAGGTCATCGCGCGACCGCGACAAAATCTTACGCCTGGAGACCATCTCTGCGGAGATGGGAGTGGCGGGCAGCGGTAGCGGTAACTCGAGCGGTAGCGCACTGCAAAAAATGAATGGAAATTAATAACTAACAACTAATAAACCACAAACAATAGAATCACGTTGTATTAAATCATTTTTTGTTTTAGTTTTCTTCTTAAGTACATAGTAATCAAGTATTCTAGTAAAGTAATATATTTCTCGGGGCAATACACGTATTCTCTTTTTAGTTTATAGGAGTTAAGTATTATTGATTCAATTGTTTATTAAATCATAACCTAACAAACTTCACGGTCGACAAAGTACGTCACGATTCGATAAGTTTAGGAAGTGTTTTTTTGTTTGTTTGCCTCTTACTAACTTTCTTTTGTTTTTTTAGTAAACACAAAATCAAAAACAAAAACAAAAGAAATTGGTATGCTTGAAAATCAACAAAACAAAAACAGGGAAATTGAAAAAACGTATTTCGATTATAAAAAGTTTAGAACTTTCATAAAACACATCGATGAAATGCATTTCATTATTTTTTTTAAGTATTACAACTTTAAATTTTAAATGTGAAAGTAGCCATTTTACATCTTACTGACTTAAGTTAAGTATTTTTTTTATTAAAAACTTAGTTATGAACTTAAAGTTAAAGAAAATGACTTGAAAGTTAAATATTTTTACAATTAAAATATAACTTATGTCTGGTAAATGCAAGTGACTTAAGTCATTGCTTCCTTATAAGTTGAATTAATAAAAAATTATTAGTAGATAAAAAGTAAGGTTAGAAATATATTGGTTAAGTGTTAAGTGGGTGTTAATTTTTAAAACTTGACTTAAGTCATTGTTAATCCAACTTAAGTAAATTTTATTATAAAATTATAAATTAAAAAAATAAAACTAAAATTAAAAAAAAATCGGATGTTGTAAGAAATATTTAAGTCACTTTGTTTAATTATTAATTAAATTACACTAATTAAAATACAATAAAACTATTAGTGCATAAAATTGTTTAAATTATTTTACTCAATTGTGCAAACAAATGAAACCAATGAAGCGGAAATAAGACACTTAAGTCATTAAATTGACTTAATAACTTTTGCATATAGACCACACCAAGAACTACGTCACTTTTCTATTTATCTACATATTCGTTTGTTTGTTTCAAGGCAAAACAAAAAATTGCTCCGTCTTAAGACTAAGAAAGACTTAAGTCACTAACAACAAATAGTTTCAATATGATTCAATAGAAAAGCGTGATAGATATGATACATATTACAACATAGAGTTGATACTTGTAAGTTACTAAGTCAGTTCTAAGTCAGTTTAATGATCGACTTGGTTGTGGTGCGCATACTCGACTTAGTAGACAGTCGACAACATGTAGACTTTAACAACATTAACATTCTAATTTGGCCTCTAAACTAAACTGGATTTGTAAAATTCGTAAATTTAATGTGATTTTTTTGATTTTACCAATTCAATTGATACTTTGTAAGTCATTTAGAATTTAGTATGCGTGTTGTGCACATGTTTATGTGACTTAAACGGGGGCATATTTTAAGGTGTGGCTTTAAAATTTATTCACGATTTTGATTCAATACGATTCGACACGATACCGATACAAAACGATACAAATACGAAAGCTGTGTGAAATGACTTAACATGTAAACAACGTTGCATGTTACTTAAGTCACTTTTGAAGAGCTACTTTATTTTTTAGTGGCCTAGAAATTTATTTATATATAAAATAATTACTTAATCATAAGTTATAATTATTTTGAAATATAATTTTGTGTAATTGTTTGAGTAAGTACTTGAGTTATACAGTAATACCTCGTTTAGCGCGGTAGATACGTTCCTGGAGGTAGGAGCGCTAAACGAAACAGCGTTAAGCGAGGTAGTTTTAACATGGAGTAAATAGGGATAGGGACTACATATGTATATGACCAAAAATATACAAAATTTACTTAAATTTTTATCTGTAATACTAGAAAATGGCATTTTATATAA
>JARJDS010028944.1:0-12128 GCA_030264155.1 Atheta pasadenae | reverse complement strand
GTAAATTGGGAAACAGGGAATCTGCGATTCTGCGAATGCGAAGAGACCTGTTGATAGCGAGTTATTTAAAAAACAAATAACCACATGTTGATCTATTTGAATTTAAATACGTTACGAGCAGTTACGAGCTTACACACAATAAATAAAGATTAGTATGCTTGTCAAACAATTGAAGACAAGCATTTTTTTTTTTCAAAGTTTTCGTTTGTTTTTTTGGTAGGGCCTGTAAAACTAAAGTGTGCGAATGTCAATCGCACATCTAACTCGCTTATTTTAGTTACTTTAAGATACTATGAAAATGCACCAAAATAACCGAGATGAGAATATGTTTTGTTTATTTTCAAGTCCAACTAGGATTATTAATACTAGTATAACTAAAAATGCATTCAGTTGTTTTTGTTTCTGTTACAACTTTGATTTGAAATCATGAAGTCTTTAATTAACGCTTTGAAAAAAGGTTTGTAGTATTTGTAAAGCAGGTTGTTAAGAAAAAGTCTTGAAATATTGTTTAATACAGAAAGCATCGCCTTGAGGGTAAAAACAAACGAAGCAGTGAGCATTAGTCGCGGACTAGCTCACTACAGTGCTGTCTGCGAATAGGATACGTTTTGATGTAAAATTTTTACCTTAAAACTAATTAATACAGTTTTTCTACCACGGCTTAGGATTTTCCTTTCCTGCAAAAGTGACGTTCTCTGAGACGTTATATTAAAGAGTCGGGATGTAAGCCCGCAGAGAAGAAGCAAAGAGACAGCCAAAAACGAGCGCGCTCGGTTCTTATTTCATTTGGCATTCGCCGCCTCGGCCCCGTTGCCGTCGCTCTCAGACTTAGTTATTAGGCGAGTTGCGATGAGCCCGCCCGCGCTTACGACTGACTCAAACGCGGAGGAGGCTTTTCCATTCCACTCTCCTACTCTGTGAAAAAGGGGGATGAGTCATCAAAAGAACGAAATCGAATTTAATTTCGCTCACCTGCTCATTCGCTCTTACTTTGGCAGACATCAAAACTTTTCATGCTTTTAGTTTAATTCATTACATACTAGTACTATTTATTGTATACCTAGTTACACGTGTAAATACTCGTACATCACAATTGCGTCGTAATTTTTTGTTTCTGTTAGATATTATAGTTTTCTGGTCTTCAGTTAAATTTTTTTTGGTTGCTAACGTTTTATCAGCATTCAACGTAAAACCATAGTAACCCGCGCTAGAGGGAGCCATTTTTCCTTTGTGCCTCTGGGATGGAAAGGTCGGATCCGTCCCAAACCGCCGCCTCGGTCACCTCCGCGCCGTGCCACCCACGCTTGGCGCTAAGAGGGCTTTGGTGCTCACACCACACTGTCCGACCCCGTCGGGTTTTACCCTCATCTAGCAGTTCTTCGCTGTTCCTGCCGAATCATCCTCTGCCGGCAAAGGCAAAGCCTGCGTCCCTTTTTAGTTCGCATCGCATCTCCCAACAACTTCGTTCTGTAGTATTCTACCTATATATGTATGCGGATAGTTCGCTGCCATGCTTGCCATTTCCTACGATTCCCACAGCGCTGTTTTAACAAACAGCTCCTGACTACTTGCACGCGGAAAAACGTGCGCACCCCTACACATGCACACATACACCGAGCGTTCCGGCTGCGACGATGGCGGCGGCGGTGGAAGCGACAGAATGTAGGTCAACTGTACCGAGGATTAGACACGTTCATGAAGTTCTTTTTTTTCGTAGGACTCGTCAGTTTCTTAGTTATAAAGTGGTAAATTAAAAACGCTTTATTATTTGAAGCTTTTTTCTCCTTCAGCGATGAATATTAATAAATATGTTTAACGTTTTTGTTTCTGGTTTGTGGTAATGTCACTAAATTGTGTTGTTTTCTTTGTTATAGAATTCAAATGGTGATGCTGTGCACAGAAAGGTTGCGATTGTTGAGAACTTTTTCGACATCATTTACAATGTACACGTTGAATTGGAAGGGCGACCGGGAAAACACGCCGGACAAAAGCGAACATACAGAACGGTAAGTGTTAAGTGCAAATCTCAATTTAAAAATTTCAAGGGAAACAAGAGAATAATAATGTCCGTAATGTAGGTAAAAAGCGCCTACTTGATTATGCGTTCCAAGCTAAATGCTGCGAATGCTGTAAGCAGTGCGTAGTGTGCCGTGAATTGTTTGGCGACGCCTACTTGACTTGACATTCGGCAGATTTTGCACGAATCACCTGTTGATTGTCAATATTTCGACTGCTTTTGTTTTCAACGTCTATCGAATTTTGTTTTTTTTGCTTGGCTTTCCAAGTCTTGTTTTTCCTGCTTTCATATTAACACGAACATAAAAGACATTGTGTGGAAAAATACTGTCTACATCTACTGTCCTAGCATGATGTAATATCTGCGGATAAATAGCGAGGTGCATTTATTGAAATGCCATTCGCAATACAACCGCCCGTCGTCAGTGTAACAAACTAAACAAGCAATTGTTTCTCATTCGTTTTGCAGATAACGGAGACGTACGCGTTCCTGCCGCGGGAAGCCGTCACTCGCTTCCTCTTGGGTTGCACCGAATGTCAGAAGCATCCACGCTCCCCGTCGCCCATCTCAGGCCTGCCGACGCCGAGTCCGAGTCCCACCCTGCCGCTGATAACGCTGACGCCCGCCATCGCTACCAAAGTCGTAATACTACTACCACCTAAGTTGCTCTCGCCGGTACCAAACCCACCCCGAACGCCGGACGCTGAGCCGCCACACACGCTCGTGCCTCCTCACCAAACAGTAGACTTATCCCAGCCGGCTTTATCTGCGACGAGTGGAAGGCAGGACGACGCAACCATACCGCCAACGCTCAATTCGCTGCAGCGGCAACAAAATGGGGAGATATCTCAAAGTCACAGCGAAACCGTCGAACCATTAACAAAGAGCCGAACTCTTGAACCGAAACGATCGAGCAATCCGTTGGACGTTTGCAATCTACTGACGCCCGCGAATCCGCCACCGCCAGCAAAGACGCCGCCGAAAAAGCGACATCTCAATCATTTATCAGATCAGCAGTCGCGTCGCAAAGGCGATGCTATCAAGTCCACCCCTAAACTTTGGTCGCCGGTGGAGAGCATAGAACGCGAACGCGACGAGAAGAATAGGCGCGTGGGATTTATGTCCGGCGAGTTCGACTATTCCATGCCCATCACCACCACCTACTTGAAATACATGCGCAGTTTGGGATGCACCGATGAGGACGCGCTTAAATTCGAGAACAAGAACGTGAGTAACCTCATTGATCATTTTATTCACGAGGCCATGGCACACTACTTCTATTAACACAAACATATTAACAATTTATTTATTTATTATTTATTTACACACTAATAAACTCTTAATTTATTTTTAAACATTTTTTATTTATTTTACATAACCTCTACACACATTTTATAACTTAACTTTAAAAGATTTTTAGTTATAAGTATTCTCTCATTTAACATAACCTAACTTTAAACTTATAAAAACAAAAGTATCTTGTTTTGTTTGAAATGGAAGCGATAAGCCCTGGTATTAATTGTGAATGCCGAGTTCAAGCCTCAAATCACAAGGGTTATTCCCTTTCTATTTCCTTTACTTCCTCCCCAATACCTCCCGTACCTTACACCCGAATTTATATGTATGCGACGGGACAGTCTGAAGGGTATTAACAGCTTCGCCTCCTTGGCGCTTACGAATATGAAACCCAAACAAACAGCTCGGCCGCAAACATGCGCAAAAAGTAATTCTGAATCCCTTCGGTCCGTCGCGGTCTAAAACCCGACCCTTTAACCCTAATACCCGTGTCTCTCGAGTTTATCAAAATTTGCGATATTCATCCGAAAACTCAAACTTTAATCAAAGCACACCGAAACAACTTCCGCGATGGAAGGACAGCGATAATAAATTTATTACTTTGGCTTGTCATTCGGTCGCCACTACCTCCGGAACATATAACACAAGACTTCAATATTGACAGTTGTGGGTAATGATTGACGGAATGTTTTCCACCAAAGGGAGTGGTTTAATAATTCATCCTGTGTGGTGATCGCTGATTAGAGCTCCAAATGCTTCAATTGTGTAGAATTGTTATGACACATTGACACATCATGTCCAAGTTTGAAGTTTGGCATTTCGTCAGGTTACTAATTTGATAACACTGGTGAACGTTGAGTTGTGTTTGAATGTTTTATTTGGTCCAGGTTATGTGTTATGTCATAGCATAGCCGAGGTGGCAAATGAAGAGAAATCGGTGCACGATATTGATTCCAGGCTTAAATATTTGTGAGCGAAAAGGGTACACCAGGAATTCGTGAAAGAGTCCTCGACCCAAGAGCCTAAACCCTCTGGCTTCGTGTTTATGAAAGTTTAGGTCCGGCTGCGTTGCGCTGCTTGCATGCGTTTTGGTGTGCGTGCGTATCCTGGAGGATATAAGAGCTTCGAGCTTCAAGCTTCTGCCTGATATGTTTCGGGTGTAGGTAGCAAAAGGGGGTGAGAGGGTAGGTTCGGTGGGTTGTGGGTCGCGGCGAGGGCGAGAGATACGTACGGACGTCAAGAAAGGACGCGACCGACGGACGCGAGGGATATAAAGGATACTCATCTGGACTGAGCCCCGGGATGGCGGGCGAGTTTTCGGGCGGACTAACGGTCGAACATGGATGAATCATGAGTGCTTCGGCGAGTGCGGGCGGAGGATAAGGTCCTTTGGACCGGGCTAAAGATGGATGTTCCTTCCTTTTGTTCGTCCGTGCAACCGGGTTGAGGGGCCACGGTTGGGGAATACTATGTTGGTCGCTTGCCAACAACACCGAGACTTGCAGACAAATCGTTTCTACTCATTTTCAACCTATAATCTACAGGCTTCAACCAGGCTTTGATTTTCGCATCTTTCAAATAACGTTTTAACGCTACAATCTTAATTTTACTTTGGAAAACTTTAATATTTTTAAATTGAGGTTATGTTATGGCTACAAAAAGCTAGTTGTGTGTTTCGTGAAAGATTTTATGAGATTCTTGCACTTCATTGCACCCTAAACGTATTTTTGACACCACTCGATAGTGGTGCTTTTTGGCTAGTGCACCTACCCTTCTTTTTGTAGGGGTGTTGTGTGACTATCCCTATCGACGAAGCCACGTAAAATTTTTCCTTTGTGTCTTCAATATTCACGCCTGACATTCGAAGCGTGTCTATAGACCTCTTATCGTGCGTTGTATGTTGTGTGGGGGTGCACTCGCCAATATTCGTGCGCCCGACACCCCACTAATCAATCTACTGCGTTGTGTGTAGCTCGGCAGAAGAGATTCGGCTGTTACACGTGTTTTCAACACAATATAAAGGGTGTATCGTGTATGGAAATAGACGTAACCTAAAATAGGTTAGAATAGTTATTGAATTGAATATTATTTTGAAAATTGCGCTTTTGTTTTTTGTTACGGTTCATAATTAAGAAAATAAAAGCAATGAGCGTACGCCGCCATATGCAATACGTGATAGTAATGGCCAACGTTATGCGCTAATATAAACAAAAAATATCTGCGAGTACGTAGAAGTTTTCCTCTTTGGCTCGTTTAGTTTGGCGCGGTGCAAAAATTTAAAACAAAAGCGGATTTACGTTCAACTTAATACGACTCGCACGAACACAGCGACGCTCGTCGAATGCGACAAGCGTAAAAGCGGCTGCGGACGCGCCGCCACCGTTGCCGCCGTTGGTGGTGGTGTACTTTGGGAAAATAATAATACACCTTTATATGAAAGCCATCCTCCCGGTTTGGCCGCGCTCCCAGCATGTGCGCGGGGGTGGTCGGGTCCGCCCCGCCGCCAGCCGTAAGCGGCAGTAAGCATCGCAGTCATAGTGCACCACTAAAATTGCTATCCGAGTCGGAGCATGTCTGTAGAAGCCATATCTAGCGCGATTATTGCCAATAAACCTGAATTACTCTCAATATTATCCAACACTATTGCCGTCACCGGCGGCGGCAGTGGCGGCACATGCACACGTACCGACGCTCCATTTCTTTCTAATCTCCAAACTCCCTTGGTCGTGTACGCGCGCTCAAAAAAGACGTCCAAAGTATGCACTTGCTGCAAAATACACTAAAACGAATGGGGCGCAGAACGGTGCGCTCGACTCGTCGCCGCCCCCTCCTCCACCCACGCCGCATCTCGCACAGCACCATGCCGCAACCGTTCGCATGACTATGCTTCTATATTTCACGCTGCAACGAGGTCAACTTTAAAGCGTCGTCTTGTATTCTTTCCGCCCATCGAATGGCTTCCAAGAGACGCCCGACTGAAACTATAAAGAGGATAAAAACGGCTGTAGTAACCTTGCTTGGCTCCTATCGCCGGGGACTGAACGTGGGGCCTGCACCTCGCCCGGTGCCAGCGGCACTCACACGCGCGTCAGGCTATTCTTGGATACTATGAGCAGATATCTTATCGTTTTATTCTTCTTCGCGCGCCGTTGTCCGTATGCCACAAGCATTTCTGTGTGCACCTACGTTTTGTCACCAGTGCAGAGAAGACAGTGTCTGCTTTTGAGTGCTGAGCAATTTCTCCCCGATCTGTCTTTGTCTTACCAAACATTTTCAAACAATTCCTGCTTTAGACTTTTAAAAAATCCAAACTTAATATTACCAATTATAACCTAAACTTTGTTTTGATATTTAGAAATTACTTTTTGTGTGTTTCTTACAAGCAACAAAAAAGAACTGACAGTATTCGCCCTAGTACCAATACATTTTTGACGGAAAGCCGAGGAAGCTGCCGGCAGCTGAAATAGCGAATTTCGTTTCTCAAGGGAGTCCGCTTAAAACCCAGCTCCGGATATCCGATTGACAGGCTATCCAACGCTCCCTACAACCTACAACCGGGTGGTAAACCCCTCCGCACTCCTTACACCGAGAAACTCGATATTCGTATAATAATAATAACGATAGTTGGAAAAGTTTGTCTGGGAGGAAAATACAACCATCCACCAAGGCTTAGTTCGTACGGGCTGTGATTGTGAAGATGTGTTTAGGGTCGGTCCGATGTTTTAAATTAGTTAAGTGTTGATAGTTGCGGGGGTGGACACAAAGCGCGTTTGCTCTACGTTCTATACTCTACGTTCATAAAAGCGGGGATCAGGGGTGCGTTGGGATGGTTATACACCGCCTGACGATGGCGCGTCGTGTGTGTTATGGGGGAGTTTTGCGGTGGACACTATCGATCAAATAGTGTGTTGCCCCGAGCCGCGTGGAGCCGACCGAATGTCCGTTCGTCCGTCCGTCCGCGCGCGCTAGTTGCCTGGCGCGCCCGCAGTGGCGCGTGGGGTGGGTTTGGAAATATAACAAGCCCTCGGCCGAAGACTTACTACTACCTGCGTCCTGCTGCTGCCGCACGCCAGGACTAACGGGCACGTGTCCGTCCAGCCGGACCTAAAATAGCATACAATTTAATTTATGTCCTTGTTGTCGCATGGTTACTGTATTGCTTTAACACAGAACTCGTCTCTGTCTGAAATAATATCCGCCCGAGTTCTCAATGCGAACAATATTCCTGTTACCCACATTGCTAGTGCTGCTGCCTCTTTGTGCATACGACACCAGAAAATATGCTTGTCACTGCGTACAAAGCAAAAAAACAAACGCACACCTACCCTAACACACATTTTTAATTTCTGATTGATCGATCTTTTTATGTTTTGATATTTCGATAAACAGTTTATGTTTTAGTCAAAAAAAACAATTGAATTAAGTGTTCAAAATTGCTTTTAGCTCTATAAACACACCCCATTTGTCCTTACATTCAAATTTTACGTTTATTGTATTCTTTGTTTTTTGTTACCTTGATGCTTACATTGTCTCACCTTTCAATTACAACATTACATTAGCATATTTGGTTATTAAACAAGCAAATTTTTGTCATCTTATCGTTTGAATGTTAATGTGAAGTAAAGTAACGTTTCGTAATTTTTAACAGTACGATTCTGTAGGTATTAACGAGCCGAGTTTGTTATCTCTTCAATATCGCTCGGTATATACGTTATATCAGTGAGGGGTGGGTTTTTGAGGCGGTTAGGGCAAGCAGGCAGAGAGTTTCGTAGCATTAAGGGTGTGCTCAGGGGTACATGTCGTCCCCAACTCCCCATCCACCCTTCATCAAGTAAATTGCAGCGGCAAAGTAGAAGCGAAAGCGGCAGACAGGC
Organism: Atheta pasadenae; assembly: GCA_030264155.1. Lineage (NCBI taxonomy): Eukaryota > Metazoa > Arthropoda > Insecta > Coleoptera > Staphylinidae > Atheta > Atheta pasadenae. The sequence goes on along the minus strand of JARJDS010028944.1, from coordinate 3,941 downwards.
ACACAGGAGCTTAGGAGAGGCGCGCGGGGGTGGGTCGACGGCGGGCGGGACACATCCTGCTCGGGTCGGTTTGAAGTAGAGAGCGAGAAAGTCCTCGTTTCGGATATCTGGCAGGTTAGGCCCTCCGGGGATCCTTCTACGCTCACACTCTACACCTCCTCCGCCCCCCTTGACGTTGAAGCTGACGGCGCTACATCATAAAAACTGTTTCTCGGGCGTCTCCGCACTTTTCTTCTTTTTGTTACAACTTTGCTTGCTTGCCAGCAGAAAGTTTTTTTTTTTGCAAAAAATCCATTTTTTTACTCTCGGAGGAAAGAAAACCCAACGATTCAAAGATTCAGGCGGTAGGGGAGGCTGGCGAAGATTCCAGAGGTTCGGTTTCGTCGCCGCGCTATTGAGTGTGGGTGTGTGGGTGATGTGTTATCGACAACCATTAAGAACTAAGCACCGCTGTAAAAGCACAAACTCATCAAAACGCTGTCTCGCTTCCAGCCAGCCACTTAAACGGCGAGTTACTGTCGGATTCCGAATAATTCACAATACGTCAATACGTGTTCATATATGCGCCGCCGCCCGGGGCTCCGCTTACACCCTTACACCTTCTTTACGGCCGCGCGGTCGTAACGACTTCGGCGGTAAAAAAAGGGACGTCCATCTATCTCCGCCGCGCTTCTACGTATTCCTTCCTGCTTCTTGCCAAGCGCGGCGCGGAATAAATCGCATAATTTCAAAAGAATTATTACGCCCGTTTAGAGGTGTACGTCATATAACACACTGCAACTACTTGTTTTTATCACTCCACGGGCGAGGCGTAAAAATGCAATTCGTTTTATGCATTTTACTTATACGCGCTTTCATACTCATCGCCATTTGACATGAAACGTTTTAAAATCCGCCAAAATGGCGCAGATTTTCTCAATTTTACAATAATATTTCCTCGCCTGCATTGCATGGCCGTGTTATCGAACAAATTTTATTCCATATCTAAAAACACCAAACCTAGGAAGGCGGTAACAAGAGTATGAGGGTGGTGCTGTGGCAATGCGGTGAGTCCCCGGCGGCGGCAAGCTTTTTCGAAGCCTCAAAACTGAAATAAACCTTAGATGTGTTTCTCGCTGTTTGTGTGCTTGTGCTAGCGCGCCGGCTGCGTTGGGATGGTAAAAGCAGGCAACCGCAATAAGGGTTGCACAAAACTCACCCCACGGACTCGGCCTCGGTCTTCTCGAGGCAGCGAGAAACGCAGGCTAACGGATCATGTTGAACCCTTATCTTGGATGTGTCCACCTACCGTCCGCGCCCGAAGGGGATGAGTGAATGACCGTTTCCTATCCTTCTATCCTCGGTAAGGATAGCGAAGGAGTGTGAGTGCGGGTTCGGACGGGTGGCCAGCGTACGCGTGGGTGTACGAATGTGTATAGAGAACTTGTGCGCGCGAAGCGGCGAGAAGGAGGGTGAGAGCGAGGTGGAGGTCGAGGGATCGGACTCCAAGGGTCTCAACTCGAAACGGTATTGCGAGCAGCAAGCAGCGCCTGGGCAGCCGGAGCGGGTGGCGGCGCGCGGGAAGGGTGAATGAGACTCGTGGACGCCAGGCACTCACTAATATAAGGTTTCCTAGAGGGTGTATTTGTGCTACCCTTATACGTCCGCGGTGCTTCCGTCCGCTCCGTACGAACAAAGGATCGCTTACTGCGCCTCGGTCCCTATTCCATCTTTTTTCGTCTTCTGGACTATTGATTGTTATTTGATACAAAAAAGAACCCGACGCATACAAGGATATTAACTGTCCGCAAGACAAAAATAGCAAGACTCGCAGGAACTCGCTAGCAATCGCAAGAACTTGCAAGAACTTGGAGCGTAGGATGTAGAAGTTAGAATCACCCCAGAAAAAAATATTTCAGAATCAATAAAAAATGATTAACTATACATAATACAAAAATTTGGTAACCTCAAAATGAATTTGTATATTGATCCAAATTGATAATTTTACATCAAAGTATAACATATGTAATAATGGTTAGTAATATAGCATTATTCGCGATAATTGTTGCACACTCTCTCTCCAGTGCACGGGTCGATGAATGGATTGGGCAATGTTCCCCACTTGGTTGGATCTTTCCATTCACCTTTTTCATAATCCCAATCAGCAGCGACACCTTGAATCGGATTCATGTGTAGATCAATTTGACGGCGAGTTTGAGCACGGAAGTGTTCATCGTCGAAGCTTATCGGTACAGGAGTTTGACTGTAAACTACAAAACAAATTAACATAATATATAAAAATAGATATTAATCATTATAACATTTAATACTTACCTAATTTATACATGGTTATGTGTACCAATAACCCCAAGGAGCACAACATCAGAACTCCGCCAGCAATAGTTTTCCATTGACCAGTAGGTGCTTGAAATTCCGAAAAGGTTTGGCAGAAGCTGGCCCGGTACAAAGTTTTCTTCTCTTCCTTCGATAATTCCTTCCAATCGCCTTTCTCCTTCTCGTGTAAAGCTTTCAACTCGGCGCTTGGTTCCTTGTATCGAATAGCCGGGAATGGAAACAGTGAAGTGTCTTCGTACCATGGCTGACCGTTCCATCCATATCCGACCTGTTCGCGGTTTCCGATGAGCCGCTGGAACTGCTGTCTCCATTTGTATTTGCCATCGTTGAGAGCGCTTAATTTGTTAGTGCTGCTGATACAACGCACGCTGCAACTAAATGCAGTTTTAGACCTGCGTAGCAATGCGTTGCCGCCGTTAACAGCAAGCTTGGAAAAGATCATCGCACGGCGTGGATTTTCCCCAAAAGATAGGTGACGTACACGTTGGATACGTTGACAGATGCAACGCAAACAGCTTGCAAACAGTGCAGTTATTATTTCCAACGCCCTTGCGATTTACGTTACTATGTTTCTATGTTCTGGTCCTTAGCAACCAAAGGTTTGGTACGTTAAGGGTATCAGTGTGTTTTCAACGCTTATACCAGATCATATTCCGCTGATTACTATACTCACATACCAAACAGATATGACAAGATCTTGTGCCGCGATGTTGGGTTTGCGTACACTTTGATAGCATCATGCATATTCTAGTGAATTTGTCAAATATCAAATTTGGTAATGGATTTATGCGGTTAGCTGTCGCGATGTGGGGCCTCACCGGTTAATTCCTCAAATAGCATCCTGTGTTTCAGGCGCGATTAAAGAATGATCGCCGGTAACAAAACGCCATTTAATATGCACTGCCACCTCTGGAAACAGCTCGCACGAGCGGCGTGCACAAAGCGTAGTTCCGGACTATATTTAAGGGTGTGTATGGCCGCGCGCACAAAAGGGGGTGATTTCGAAGTGACATAAAATCCTAACCTATTCATCTCGCAGGACGTCCGCACACAATCCCTCGTCGTATAATCCAATTTAATCAATCTCATCGGTTTGTCTGATGAACGACGTGCACACAAATATTGAAAATTGACCCTAAACTTGGTTAGCCACAATAGCCACAAACTTTATAGCTATATTATAATCCGAGGAATAAAATAAATTTGTTCTGATAAGCTTTAGTATTTTTTTGGCAAAAACAAAAACATTTATTTACTCATAGAGATTTAGAATCCAAATTTATTATTACAATTTTGAAAACAAAATGTTTTGGTGTTTATTACGTGAAAGGTTGATGCGGGATGTTGAAAGTGGAAATCTTGCTTGCGGATGTATGTAACTTTTGGGATCCTCTCTCCGGTCATGTGAAATTGGAAGCTAGCGTATTTAATGGCTACGAATTCACTTTTGCTTCGACATTCTAAATTTAGTTACAAACAGGGGTGAATCTTTGCTTGCTACAAACTTCTTCAAACGGAGCTTACTTATCTGTTTTAAAGTTAAGTCTAGTTTAGGATCAGATCAAGATGAACAAAGTTTACAGAATTTCAAGTTTTAAATCAGAAAT